>CAUYON010142968.1:0-45708 GCA_963573935.1 Arctocebus calabarensis | reverse complement strand
TTTGGATTACTGCTTGAAATTCTAATTCCATCTTTTCCTCCACTGAACTGATCTTATTTGCTATCCAGACTCTGAATTTAATTTCTGACATCTCAGCCATTTACTTATGCAAGGGATCTTGTGCTGTATCTATCTTGTTGTTCCTTGGGGGAGTTGGTCTACTCTGATTATTCATATTGCCAGAGTTTTTCTGTTGATTCCACCTCATGATTATTTTTCACTGTTGCCTATGACCGTCCTCAGAGTTGGGAAGGTGTCTCTCCCAGATCAGACCCTGGCAGGATCACTCTGTTGTTGTTGGATCTTTGTAGGGAGTGACCCTGTGTAACTCGTCTGGCACTGCCCCACCCAGGTAGTTCTGGCTGTGGGTGCAGCTCTGGAGTGTGGCACACCCTGATCAAGCAGCAGGGCATGGGATGGGGCATCTGGTGGGCTTTGCAAAGGGAACCCATGCCTCTAGCAGTCTCTGGCTGGGAGGAGGGCTCTGGAGGGAGGGCACAGGTTGTGCAGCCTCCTTAGTCCCTGGCCAGATGGGTAGGGCTGGTGCGGAGGCAGAGCGGGTAGGGGGGGAGGCGGGTTGTGTGACTCCTGGAGTTCCTGGCCTGGGCAGGCAGGCGGAGGCCTGGCAGTTTCCTGGCAGAGTCCCTGACTGGTGTGGGTGGCAGGTGTAGGTGGAGGGGTCCCAGTGGAGTCCCTGGCCATGGTAGGCCAGGGGGCAAGCTGAGGCCTGGCTGAGTTTCTGGCCATGGCAGGCAATGGGCCAATCAGGGCCAAATGGGGGTCCCTGTGGAATGGCATTCCTGGCTGCTGTGGGCAGCGGGCCTGGGCCATGAATTAGAGCTGGATGGGGGTCCTGGTGGATGGCAGGTGGAGGCCAGGTGGGGCACAGATTGGCACCATGCGAGAGTCCCAGCAGACATCCTGGCCACTACTGGCAGCAGGCCAAGGCCCAGAGGGGGTGCCAATCAGTGCACACTGAAGTCTCAGCAGAGTTCCTGGCTGTTGCTTCGGGGCCAAGGTCCAGTGGGGTGCCAATGAGGGCTGCTTGGGGGTCCTGGCAGAGTTCCTGGCCTGGGGGCTGGCGAGGTCTCTTTGGGGTCCCGGGATCTCTTACCTGGCAGGCTGCCTGGTCTGGCAGATAGGGAGGCTGGGTGTTGCTCAAGTCCTCCTCCCTCAGTTTCAGCAGAGATGAGGTTTCTGGTGTATCAGTTAAGGGGGGAAGGATATCCTGGAAGTTCAGAATGGTGGAAAACTTTAGTTCAGTTTTTCTGCCTGAAGCTCGGTTTCTTGAAGTCGCAGCTTGCCTCAGAGGTGACCTGCAGTTATCACTTCTCTCTCTCAGCTGGGCTCCCAGTCTTCAGCTCAATTGGATAATTTCTGGAGGTTATCTTTCCTTTTGGACAGGAGCCTCTGTTGGAAGATGCTTCCAATCGGCCATCTTGCCCCACCCCTCTACCTAAACTATTTTCACTTAAAGCTTAGAGGAGGAAATTTAGCTCTTTAATGGTCAACAGACAGCATACTTAGAAAGCATAGACGCTTTGTCAAACAAATCAATCGAATGTCTGAATTCATTTTGGGGGAAAAATAATATAATATGGGGACAAAATTATAAGTCACCATAAAACCAGGCATTAAAATCACAGCAAACCTTAGGTAAGTGTGTGTGCATAGGATTTATATATAGTGTGTGTGTTTTAGGTATAATTAAATAATATCCAGTTATAAACATAACCATTATTTTAGTTAAACATCTAGATCAAAATTCCTACATGTGAAACAAGAGAAAAAGATAAATAAACTTCTAAAAATGAATTGGTCCAGCAGCTAACATACTTTTATATTTTATTAATAATATAGAGCTAGACTATTAAACTTTTCATAAAAGGAAGATTAGAATAAATATTGTAAGAGATTACTAGGTAAAATAGTTTAACTACTTTATTTAACAACACACACAAAATCCTAAAAGTAATTATACAGAAGTTTATCTGTGAGTTTTATCTAATCTGTTTAAAAATGTTTAGAGTACCAGGAACCATTCCACTTCCATTGAAAAGATCTGCATCTCTAAGCCACACTGTTGGGCTGATGCAAGGTGCTTTTCTTTGGATGATGGAAGCTGCTTTTTCCCCAGCTAATAACATGTCTTAGGGACAAGCATTGAGAATAGCTGAAAAAGATGTGCTTACATTTAAATACATAAAAAGAACCATTTTTAGCATTCAGTATTTCCCACAGATGCTCTTTTTGCCTTGTTCTCAACAGATTCTTCCTCATAAATAATGAATTCTTCAATAATAAGAGAAAAGGTAAAGTCCATTAAAAAAATTATCATTATTCTCACTTTTTCCCACTTGTATTTTTATTACCTGTAACCCCACTTTATTGTATATCTGAATTTAGAACATCCAAACAGGGACCCAAATTTCTGTCTTTTTTTTTCTTCTAACTGAGATTTCTCATTTTGAATGCTCAGCTTCATCCGTATGGGAACTAGTGCATAAAAGAGAAGGGACAACAGGAAGCCTTAAGAACTTGTACTGTCTGGAGTAGTCATGAAAGAAAGGTGCCTTTACTTTTGAAAAACTTTTGGCACCCTGACTATTTTTACAGTGGGGTGGAGGATGAAGCAATGGCTCATTTGGTAAAGTAATAAAAAGGGCTATTGTCAAACGCATGTATTTACTCAGGCAAATCGTGTTTAGGAAAGGGCACTCAGGCTAATCCTTATTTAGGATGGAGTTTGGGAATCTAGAAATTGATGCTCTGAAAACCATAGGAATTTTCTTTCTTTTTTTTTTTTTCTGAGACAGAGCCTCAATCTGTCCCTTTGGGTAGAGTGCTGTGGCATCATAGCTCACAGCAACCTCCAACTCCTGGGCTCAAGTGATTCTCTTGCTTCTGCCTCCCAAGTCGCTGGGACCACAGGCATCTGCCACAACACCTGGCTATTTTTTCATTGTAGCCATCATTGTTGTTTGGTGGCCTGGGCTGGATTCGAACCCGCCAGCTCAGGTATATGTGACTGGTGCCTTAGCTGCTTGAGCCACAGGTGCCAAGCCACCATAGGAATTTTCTTACTGCTTGGAAAGTCTTTCTGAATCCCCAGGGCTGTGAGTAGCCCAGTTTGATCATCACTACACCAACCAGTACTGTAGCATGTGGACCTTGGAGGCATGAGAGGGAACAAATGAGTGTGTAGGGGCACTGAGGTGATACATGCTCAGTCATAACACCAGCATATGTATGAGTTGTCAGTGATACCAGATGACTCGCTGCCTTTCAAAATTGAGAGTTGCCTTTTTTTCATGTTGGTTAAAATAACACATATTCCCTTTCCATGCACACTTGCTGATTTCTGAAATTGTAATTCTCTTTATTAAGTTACAGGGGGGTAATTACCCATTGACAGAGTTTTAAAAATTAGCTAGAAGGGTACAAGGGTCACTAATTGGATTAATTAAATCAAACAATAAAGCTCTCTCAGGGCTAAAAATACTGCACTAGGCTCCTTTTCTCATATGATTGTTTCAACTTTTGTTGATCACATTGGCATTTGTGAAGAAAAGGGACAAAAGATCTTGCAGGTAGCTTGCCCAGCAGTTAGGATTTTTGCAATGGAAATTCAAGGACTATTGGTTAGGGTTCACCAACACTGTGTAAATCTCAGACTGGAAGCTGACCGTGCACCATGCTTGAGAAGGGAAGATTGAACTGATACCATCATTGTTTCTGAAAAGTCATGGTAGAAATAATTTCACATGTCAGAATCACAGGCATTTTATCAGCCTCCCAGATCTCCCAATCCCCACTTGTTAGCTTGAACCAGGCCCAGTGTGGTTAGTTTTCAAATTGACATTTCTGTCCACCCTGGATGAATCCCTTTGAAGCAGGAAATAAGATGGAAAACTGGATGCTTTTGTTTAAAACATGCCTGAACCTATGTTTACAATTTTATTAGGTTCTTCATTAAAAATTTCTTTGAATAAACAATAATTTATGCCAGAGAGCAAGACAATAGAAATTGTGCCTCTTTTCACATGTTATAGCTGAGTAAATTGATTCTAATCACTAAATTTGCAAATTTAATTTTTTTTTGTTTTTTTTACACAGAGTCTCACTATGTCACCCTCGGTAGAGTGCTGTGGCTTCACAGCTTACGGCAACCTCAAATTCTTGGGCTTATGTGATTCTCTTGCCTCAACCTCCCAAGCAGCTGGGAGTACAGGTGCCCACCACAATGCCTGGCTATTTTTTGGTTGCAGTTTTTTATTTGGCCTGGGCTGGATTTGAACCCGCCACCCTTGGTGTATGTGGCTGGCACCATAACCACTATGCTATGGGTGCCGAGCCTGCAAATTTAAATTTTATTTTATCATTTCTCAGTAAGTCCAAAATCGTTATGAGTCTGTGATGTAGGATTTATAGAGATCACTTTTGATGAACTTAAAGTAAGATATGAAGAAGGTTTATAATAATTGTAATTGATAATGGGGAGGCAGGCTGGGCAAGGTGGCTCATGTGTATAATCCTAGCACTCTGAGAGGCCAAGCAAGGCAGGTGGATTGCTTGAGCTCAGAAGTTCAACAGCTGGCTGAGGAAGAGTGAGACCCTGTCTCTACTAAAAATAGTAAAAGTTATCTGGGCGTTGTGGTGGGCACGGGTAGTCCCAAGTTTTGGGGAGGCTGAAGCAGGAGGATTGCTTGAGCCCAAGGGTTTGAGGTGCCATGGCACTTAGCCTGGGCAACAGAGTGGGAATCTGTGTCAAAAACAACAACAAAAAAACCAGTAATAATAATGAGGAAGCAAAGAAGCAGAACAGAAGATAGTTTCTCAGTGTTTAGAGACCTTAAATTTATTGTTTCCATTGCAAAGTCTATTAGTCACCCCTGACAAGAAGCCTGCAATTTCAGGTATTTGCAGTTGCCTAACCCTTCAGAGCTATTCTCTATAGGTTCTTTATCCCGCCTGGCTGCTGGAGGCTGTGGCTGTTTTATATTCATTATTTGATTAAAGACTCGACAACTTTATTAAGGAGATGTTGTCCTCATTTTGCAGCTGGGAGGTTCAGAGAGGGAAGTGCTTTGCCCATGAGCCACAGTTGTAGTCACTGTTAGAGTTGGGACTGACCTAGATCTGCTCAGCTCTGCAGGACACACCCTCCTCACTACATTATTCTCAGCCCAGCATGCAGCAAAGGCACAGAGCAAATGGAAAGCAGACAAAGGTTCTCAGGAGCTAGCTGACAGTTTGTGTCAAATAGGGCAAGAACAGGCAAATCTCCTCCGGAAAGATTCCCCAACTCCCCGCTGAGCAGCAAGCCCCCAGTGATCCCTGGAGTGTTTATTTGTAGAAGAGGCTTGAACTCTTAAGTCAGATTCACAGTCCCAGCTCAGTGCCTCCTGTCCATCCCCTTAGAGGTCAGCCTGGCCTTGATTCCCTCAAGAAAACCTTCTCTGATATCCCTCTGAAATGGGTTATCAGATTACAACACTCAGCACATCATGTTTATCTGTGAGCCTGATTAGACTGTAAGATTCGTAAATGCTTCATTTACTGTTTTCTCCGTATTTAGCAAAATGTCTGGGCCTCAAACATTTGTGGAACCCAAGAATATCACTAGCCCTCTCTGAGTGACTTGAGGAAGCAAGATCCTTTTAGGTCTCAGTTTCTCTTAAATGAAAAATGAGATTTCGTAAATGATCCCTAAGATCATTTCAGACGTAGTATTCTATGATATTAGCTGCAAGCCAAGCATCTTTCTGGAAGGTATTTGACCTCCTCCATCTACATTCCAGGAACGTTTTTCACTCTTATTTCTGCAGGAGAGAAAAGGGATTGCCTTGTTCTCCTTATTTCTCAGGCCCCAAAGTACATGTTCAATATATATCAACTGAATGGATAGATCTTTAATCTCCAATAAGCAGTGTACGAAGACAACAAATTCTACTTCATCAGCGCGATCATGTGGCGTTATAAAGGCAGAGTTCTACATCTGGCTCTGAGACTAAGTCAAAATGTTTCATCGCTGCCTTCATTTATAGTTGTTCAGTTAGAGAGTGTGAGAAAAGGCTTAATTCTACACTGAGACAAAAATGTAGGTCTTAGCTGACTTTCAATATTCCATTGACATCTCACAGCTGAGGATATCTGAGATCCCTGGAAGTGGATCTGTCCTGCTTCCCTTGGGCAGGGAGTGACCCAGCTGGAACTGGGTCCCAGGCTTCCGACTTTAAGTCCGGTGTGTTTTTAATCTCCTGTGTTGCTTTTGATAAGTGAATGATCTTCACTCACCAGATCTAACATCCTGAAAACTCAAATCATTGATCATATGCAAGAATAGTTTACTACAACCTCATCCCCAATGCTTGAAACAACAATGGCAGGTACACCCTGTTGCTGCATTGTTGCCATGATGCTGTGGAGAGGGCGGCGTGATTACTTGGACTCAGCCCACACAACACTGTTGTTTAAGACTACTGAAATCCCTACTGGGTTCCAGTAATTTCCTGCTTCTCTTTATCTTTTTCAGGAGGAACACTAAACTATCATGTTCTATTAATCAGTATATCTATGTATTTTTCTCTCTAGACTGTCAGTTTCCTCAGGGCAGTGACAATGAATATTTGTTTTTGAACATCCAGACCTATCGCAGTGAGTGTCATGCTGAGACACTCACCCATCGATGCTGAATAAATGAAAGGGCCTCGAAACTGGAGAGACTTGTTTAGATTAAGTTAGCAGGGACAGAAGTTAAATAAGCATTTTATTATTTGAAACAAAATAAAACCTTAACTCTGCCAGTGACAGGCCACCCAGAAATGCCCGTTGAGCTCGCTGTGAGGGGCCTCCTCCAGGCTTCCTGAGTGTGACTCCCTGAGACTGCAGTTTCTCATTTGCTGCAGTCCTGTGGATCCAATCATTCCTGCTCCATCAATTGCCAAGCTGGTTCCCCTTTAATGCAGCATAACAAACTATTTTAATAATGCATTCGTTGTACAATGAGGTCCTCTTAAATCTGGTTCTGATGGTCATTTGGAAGCACAACGGGCTTATATTTGTCACATTTTATTGTTGAAGAAAAAATGAATCTGAATATTTCCCTATCATTCTGGTAAATTTCCGTCATGGACCCTCATGTGAATAGTACAATTTAGCCAATGGCCTCTTATAGATAATAGACCAATAGATCAGCATTAAACAGGCTGAGTCCATGCATCTTTTAAAATCATCAAATACAAAGTCCTCCTGGTCACATAAATATAAATGAAAGCTTGATTGTATCGCAGTCTGCAGGAGTACAGTGCTTGTGATGATAGCCGGCATGCCAGCAAGAGCTATTGATTATTAAAGACAGATATGAATTTTCCAGCAGTCTCTGGAGTTTGTACTCTTTAGTTTGCTCTTGTTACCCACATTTTGTAAAATCCATATTGTTCCCCGATCTCTCCTACAGAAGGGAGGGATCTTAAGAGGCCAGGACAATGCCTTGGACAGCCACCCAAGGTTTAGTGTAAGAAAAGTGTATTCTCCCCTGATCCTGCCATGTGATGGCACTGTGTACTCAGCACAAAAGACCGCTGTGGCCCTCCACGGGGTGGCCCTTAGTGAGAGTCCTGGGCAGCCTGAGGGGGAAGTCTACACCACTGCACTAATTCTGACACAAGCTTGACTGCAGATGGCTTTCCTTTGGATTTGTCCAAGAAAGCTCCTAAGTTTTTTAGGATTCCTTGTCATTTCGTCTTCAACCCAATGCAAACTTTAGAGGAGAGAGAATCCTTGAGTGGGGATTCACAGAGGTGTACAACAGGTGACACGGGCAGAAAGGGTAGCTTAGAATGTTTTCTTCCCTGCAGTCTCAGCAAGGGATATATTCTGGACATTAGTAGCTCCAGAATTTCTACCTATTAAATTGAACCATGTGAAGTTGATGACAATTGTTCTTGACATATAAAAAGGATGACTTAATATAATTCAACCTAATAGAAGCACTTAGGTCAGAGGTAGGGACTCAGTAAGGTTGGGTGAAAGCCCCTCTCCCCCAATCACATGGTTTTCCTTACTTTTAAACCCTATTGTTATATGGATATTTGAGTGAAACACTAATTAAGATTACTGGAGATGGGGTGGAGCTCAAACCCTCTCTATAGCTACCCTTTGACACCTCTTTCTGGGCGTAATAGAGAAAGAATAATTGAGTAAATGGTCCTGAAACATTCATCAAAAATGAACATCAGTTCACACTGCTTTTACACACAGCCTCTCTCCGTCCTTTCTTCCTTGGTTCTTCCTATCTTTTATTTGCTAATGACCTGAAAAAGATGAGAAGAGAGGATTCACCAGGAATTAGAAAACTGCCCCCAAATAAATCAACTGTAAATTGAGTAAAAATTCAGTGGGGCAGAAGCAGGAGTCTGCATCACAAGCAGTGATTTCACCAGTGTAAGTGCTTACAGGAGCAATTTTTCAATATAAAATAATGTGGTTTGAAAATCAAAGAAAACATACTTTGGGCACTCGATGCCCGAGTCTGAGTCTGTCCATTCTATGTAGTGCAAGGGTCCTGTCCAAATGGACTGCACATGCCAGGCTCTGGTGAGGAGTATCTGACCACTCGCTGGACTTTCTCCAACCACTCTCTCTGTTTTGGGGGCTCAGGTGTGTGTATGTGTGTGTGTGTGCGTGTGTTATAGTTTCTAAGACTACAAGGATGTTTATTTGGCATAAAAAGTCTCTTTGTGAGTCCCCTTTCTTTATTTCACTTCCCAAATATTTCTGCTTTCAAGCTTTGGCCTTGGATATCAACCCAAGCCTTAGTCTTGTAGGAGGAAAAGGTCTCCTCCTCTCCCCACTGGGTGCTGTGTTTGCAGCTCAACAAGACCACCCCAGGCCCTCTGTGGGATTTTCCTGGGATGCTAATGCTTTTTATTCTGTAATTTAATTCCTCTGCAAAATCTATGTATCCCTAGCAAGGGTGGCACATTGCCTTTTCCATTTCCTAAAATTTTTTGAAGGTTTTTTACTCTGTTCTTGCTTTGTCTACTCCCACTGCCTGATTTCAGCCTCTCACCACTTCATCTCAGACTTCTGCAATTGCCTCCTAATAGTGTTTCTGCATGTAGAAGGGCCAGGGTGATTGCTAATATAAGAAGCTGACCAGCGCTCTGCTGTTCAAAATCCTTTCTCCACAGGGTCAGGTCATCATTACATTCAGGAACCTGGTCCCACCACCTATGGGAGGATCCCCTCTCTTTATTGCCCTTCACACTTGTCATTTGCCATGGATAGCATGGTGCTTTACACCTCCTGCCTTAACTCAGGCTTTCTCTTTTGCCCAGAATGATGTTCTCCAAGTGAGGCCCACACGGTACTTTTACATAGTCACAGCAATGGTGAATTGTGCTTGCATGCATTCACTCATTTATTGCTTCTTTCCTTCTCTGCTGTGTGGAGTGGACAGAAGGTTAAACTAACTGCAGGTAACACTGACCTTATTTCTACTTCAGGAGGAATACTAAGTTTCAACAAGTGGGACTTTGGACTGAGAGCAGAAAGGGACAAAAGGGTTTTGACTTGGATTAGTTGTCTAATATTATTGAATAGGGATGAGGTTTTTAAAATTTTATTTATTTATTTATTTTGAGACAGAGTCTCACTATGTCATCCTTGGTAGAGTGCTGGGGTGTCACAGCTCACGGCAACCTCAAACTCTTGGGTTTATGTGGTTCTCTTGCCTCAGCCTCCCAAGGAGCTGGGACTACAGGCACCCCCACAATGCCCGGCTATTTTTTTTTGGTTGTTTCAGTTGTCATTGTTGTTTAGCTGGCCCAGGCCGGGTTCAAACCCTGCACCCTTGGGGTATATGGCTGGCGCAGTGACCACTATGCTACGGGCACCGAGCCTAGGGATGAATTTTTCACTTGAGGTCCATGGACCTGTGTATCAATATGTTTCATCCTAGGGAGAAAGCCTATAGTTTTATTTAAATTCTTAAAATGGTCCAAGACCTAGAAAAAGATCAAGAACTACTACCTCCAGAGAAAGGGGCGTTTGTGTGGTGTGTGTGTGTATTTTCCAACCACACCTTTTCTATTCTCAGAAAATTTCCTTCCTTTTTAGACCATTACTAGTCACATACTACTCTCAATAAATTGCTTTCCTTTTGTACATTCTGATTTATCTGATTTATTACTCAAAAAATATTCACTGAAATTTTAAACCATTTTCTATTTTTTTCAATGAAACTATATTATTAGTAAAAACAGATGTTTGACAGTCTATATAAAACATGTATAGCTGGGCTTCAAAGTTTTTGAAAGATGTTAGATTATAGTTGTGGTTACTTTTATCACCGATCTATTGATAAAGATTAAAGCCACAAAACAAAATTTGTCTACACAAGTTAAAAAAGAGTAAACCAACAGTAGTAAATATAAGAAAATATCCAACAGGATCAAAATCTCTATACTTAAATCTATTCCTAAAAGTACACACTTAAATCTAAAACAATAAAGCAAATATAGAAGTATGCAGACAGATTCAAAGCCTATCAAATGTTGGTTAAAATGTTATTATCTAATCAGACTATGGACGTGAAAGATTTTTATTTTGAAAGGTAAATGATCTTAGAGACTGAAATTGAAAGAATTTGTAAAAATTGTGTGTGTGGGGAGATTTGCAAACACTTCCCCTAATACCCAAATACATAAATTTTTATAGTCAGGGATCAAAGATAGAACTCTTAAAATAAAGACAAATGAGAAAAATTGATGCTTTTTAATGCTAGGAAGAATAATTTCTTGTAATATTCTCAAGTTTTTTGTTCTTTCTACATGTGCCAAGTTTTCTATGACATAGTCTGCCTGAGGGGAACTGGGAAAAACGTTGCTCTAGGAAATAGAGGTAGGAATTGGGCTTTCTTCCATTTGGATAAAGAAAGAGATAGTTGAAGCTACGAAAATGTGATTAAGAGAGTGCAAGGTGAAGGAACAGAAAGAATTAGTGGGAAAGAAAGGAAAAAGAAAGGAAGAGAGAGTAAAAAAAAAAGAACAACAGAAGAAAAAAGGTATGAGAGAAAGATAGAGAGAGAATTAGAGACAGCTATAACTTTGGCCTTACAGAACCCTGTGTGTGGGCTGCAATGCCTTGCTTTTGATTGCTGTGTGATTCTCAGGAATATTGAGAATCATGGCCTTGATTGCCCTCAACTGCTAGGAGAAGTGTAAAGAGAAAAATAGGATAGAGGCAAGATCTCAATGGCTACCTGGTTGAGAAATGACAGACAATTGCTATTCATAGGTCCAAACTAAAGCCAGAGCTCATGGGGCAAAGAACTTATTTCACAGTAGAAGATGCAAGCTGATCTGCTCACACCATGGGATTCACTGGTGCCTACTGTGTACCCCTCCATCCAGAAGCAGGAGGACTAATAATGGTGAGATTGCCCGATTAAAGACCAAATTACAATTCTGGTCGGGTAATAGCCCTTTGTGCAGACTGTGTGCATCATGTTCTATAAGATGTAGGTTTGATTTGACCCAGTGAGCAATATCTGATTCTGTTTCCTCCATAACCCGAACACAGGGTCCTGAAACAAAAGGGTAGACGTGGGAGTGGCACATCCACCGATAATGCTTAGCCGGTGCTGCTGTAACAAAATACCAAAAACTGGGTGGCTTAACAACAAATGAAATTTATTTCTACAATTCTGGAGGCTGAAAAGATTACGATGCTATTGTGTAGAGTGGTTGAGTTCTGGTGAGGGTCTTCTTTCAGGATGTAGACGGCTAACTTTTTCTTATTCTTCACATGGAGGGAAAAAAGCTCAAGCTAGCTTTATAAACAAATTACTCCAATAGCCTTTGTTTTCTTTCCTTGTATCTTTGGAATCTCTTGGTTTAAGGATGTTAATAACCAGGAGAGACATGTCTTTCTCAAGAAATGCAACAGTGTTGGAAGTTGAGATTGTTACCTGGCAATCTTGCATTCTTCTTGTTTCTGGAAAACAGGCAAAAATAAAGATTTCACGTAAACTGAGGTGACTGATCCTTGTAAGCAGTGGAAAACAGGGCTTCTGTTGCACCATGGAGACAGGGAGAAGTCTAGATGAAACATGAAACCCAAGGAATTATCTATACTGTTTCCTAGTTTTTTCTTATCTGATGATAAAGGTAAAAAAACAAAAACAAAAACAAAAACAAAAAAACACAGCAACATAGTATAGGCAAGATTACTGAGAGTTTATATATTTTCGGGATAAGATTTGGGTTTTCCCATCAGGTGAAGAGCTCTGACCAGTTGAGGTGCTGGCTAATGACAATGCGCAAATATAGAAGAGCAAGGAAATAAAAATTACTATAACCTTGAGGCTATTATTTCACACATATATTCACACATTCTAACTTTTTCTCCCCTCTTGTTACCTTTCATATTTCATTTAGAGTAAGTAAAGTTTACCCAAGTGTCCATAGCTTACAGACAGTCCTGACAGAATCATGAAAGATGGACAGGAGGGCCAGGCTTATCCAGAGATGTTACATTGGACCTGGAGGCAATTTGTCTTCCTTTTGGTAGCTGGTTCTTATAAGGCCTTGGTCCCCAGGCACCCAGCCTGGGACTGACACCAGTCCTTGGGCTGTTAGGAACTGGGCCACACAGCAGGAGGTGCGTGGAAGGCCAGTGAGCAAAGCTCCATCTGTATTTACAGCTGCTCCCCATCGCTAGTAACACTGCCTGAGCCCCGACTCTTCCCAGCTCAGTGGGGGCATTAGATTCTCGGGAGCCAGAACCCTAAAGAAAACTCCGCATGTCAGGGATCTAGGTTGCATGCTCCTTAGGAGAATCTAATGCCTGATGATCTCAGGTGGAGCTGAGGTGGTGACGCTGGTGCTGGGACCGTCTAGTTTCAAGAAAACAAGCTCAGGGCTCCCACTGATTCTGCGTTATGATGCACTATGCAATTATTTCATTATGTATTATGATCTAATAATGATAGAAATAAAGTACACGATAAATGCAACGCACTTGTGTAATTCCCAAACCACCCCCCTCATCCCCCTATTCCCCTCAACCCCAGTCTTCCAGGAAATCTGTCCCCGATGCCAAAAAGGTTGGGGACGGCTGCTATGAGAGACATATTAGGTGGTAGTCTTTTGTGTTCATAGTTGCTAAATCTGTTGCTGCTTAATTTTAAAGATGAAAATGTATGTATATGTTTGTGTTTAGCAGCCAAATCCTCTTGTGGACATTTGTCATGTTAATCATAAAAAACCCCCTTTAAACATACCTGAGTTTATTCTTATGGAATGACTCTGTAAGGGCCCCGAGACAGAGCCGGGACTGGACTGGTTGCTGGAGGAACAAACAACTGGTCCACATGGTGGGAACTTTTAGCCCCACCCCCTACCTCATGGGAGATGGAACTAATCACCAGTGGCCAATAATTTAGTCCATTGTGTCTATTTAAGGAAGCCTCCATTAAAATCTTAAAAAATAGGGCCAGGAAAGCTCTTAGTGTGGTAAGCACATCCATGTTGGGGAGCTCACTTCAAACTCCAGGGGGACAGAAGCTCATGTCCTTGGGAGCCTCTGGACCTCACCCTATGTGCTTCTTCATCTGGCTGGCGCCCTACTCCTTTGAGCCACAGATGCGTCCTCATGCAATTCTTTTAACTACCCAGAAGAGATGGGAGGAGAATGTGTTAGACATGTGAGTAGGTAACCACTGCTTTGGAAGTTCATTGCTTTCAGAGTGTATCAATATTCACTGAACAGATTTGTTTATCCCCAGTACACCTGCTGTGGTGATGGATAAGCTACTTGCCCTTACTGGGGAATCAATTCCTAGAGGACAACGGGAACTTGGGTCAGAGCTATCTTTTAAGTATTCCCTATTATATACAACTAGAGTCTTTTCCACTCTTTCTTTCCAAGACTGGAATGAAGGATTGTAGGATTTGTGAGTCTTCATGCTTGTAACACATTCCTTGGCTTTGAAAGCCTGAGCCCACAGTTCTCTGCTTAAGATCCCAGGGATGTTTGTTGTTGGGAGTCTTTGTTTTTGCTTTCTCTGGCTTTTTACTCAAGGTGGACTAATGCTTACTCTTAAACTGCCTCACAATCCTCACTACTTTTCCTCTTCCCCACAGAAAGGAAGCTTCTGGAAAAATGCTCTTTGCAACTACTGCTTAGATCTAACTAGCTTTTCTATCTGGAAAACAAATTTCCTGGTATTTCTGAAATAATACCATACTTAACAACATCATTTCTGTTTACAAGCCTTTCCCAGGCTAAATGACTGCTCTTATTCAAAATGTTTGTACCTTTCAAATAAATGGAGTTTTTTATAGTCTTGAAATTATAAATATTTATTCCCATTAACCATTTTATTTGTATTGGTAAATCTCAGTTCAGTTTTGTTCTCTGTTCTCAGACTTTTCCAGGTTAAATACAGGGCTTCGAATTAGACATGCTCTTCTACGTTCAGTTCCATAGGGAGAATTTTTTCTCTCCATGAAGCAGTGTCTTCACATTTACCCTAAAATAGGTCCCTTTTGGGGGAAGGGGGAGGTGGCTTTCATGTAACATCACAAAATATGCCTGCTCTGTATCACTTGCAGATGTCTCTTATCTTTCTCACTTTTCTCTTTCTCTGTGTCTGTAACCATCAGGAGTTTATTTATTACTATGTTGTCTTTACTGGTATTAGCAACAGCTCTTAATTTAGCATCATCTGCAAACTTCATTTAAGTACCATTTGCTGTCTCTGCAAAATCATTAATAAGGATGTCAACCATAGCATCTTGGAACATTGCTACAAACACTTCTTCATCTTCGGGAAAAAAATAAAGAGGCAGAGAAAGTTTTCTCTGATATTAAAATATTGAGACCTTCTCCTGTTCGCTTGATCTTCAAGGCCCCTCTACGTGTCTGCTAAGAAGCAGTCCGCCTCTTAAACACAGACCGGCCACATGCTGCTCCTAGTCTTGTTCTCACTGGGTTAAAATGAGTGTTCTTAAATTAAAAAAAAAAAGTTCCTGGCTTATGTTAAATCAATGGGGAAAATGTCAAATAATTATGAAAAATTGAAATTTTGGTGTTTGGGAAGTCAGGCAAAAAACTGAAGAAGAGAGTTTACCTCAAAATACTGATTTTGAGAGAATTTTATTTTTTCGGGTAACAGATGTGGGTAGAAAGCTGCCAGGAGAAAGGAAGAAAAGAAGGGAAGGGAAGGGAAGGGAGGCATTCATTTATGTTAACTGTGATTTGAGTGAAATTTATTTTTTTCCCTCTTTCTCTTTCTTGTTAAATCTGTTCCGCTCAGAGCTCCTTGCATTATTCTCCACCATTGAGTGGCCTTGGTTTGGGTGATAAACAAATACCCTCCAAGCTTTATGACAGTTTCTTCCAGATTCTTTATTTTATTTTATTTTGAGACAGAGTTTTACTGTCACCCTTGGTAGAGTGCTGTGGCATCTCAGCTCAAGCAACTTCAAATTCTTGGGCTCAAGCGATTCTCTTGCCTCAGTCTCCCAAGTAGCTGGGACTACAGGCACCCGCCACAACGCCCGGCTATTTTTGGTTGCAGTTGTGATTGTTGGTTAGCTGGCTTGGGCTGGGGAGGGGGTGGCTGGGTTTGAACCTACCAACTTCGATGTATGTGGCTGGCACTGTAACCACTGTGCTATGGGTGCCGAGCCGGATTCTTTATTTTAAATCATAGACAAACTGTGTAGGTACAGCAGCTAAATAAGTAATCTCTTTTATGTTTTCCTGTGACCATTCTCTTTTCTTCTGCATTCTAGAGAAACATACATGGAGATATCACTTAGGTGGAGGCCGTCTAACCTTTTCCACTCTCTAAAATCTAACCAATAAGTAGGAACTACGAAGGAAAGAAAAATCTCTGAGACTTCAGAATAGATAGCCCTTGTATTGAAGTACATTGGTTCTTATTTGATGCACAATTCCAGCAATTTGGTGGCAGTAGAATTTTCAGAGGTGATTATGTGTGGTTTGTTTGCTGTATTTTCCACTCCTCTCTCATTTGAAGTAGGTGGAAAATTTGCAGTGTGGATAGCAGAACCTTTCTGAAGGCTAAAACATTTTCTGCCATTTGTAATATTACTCTGGATCTTAGCCTTTCACAGTATTTCTCTGAACATTGCTGAGGGAAAGAAGAATGGTTTGCACAAAACTGGGAAGATCAAAAAAGAACAATTATTTAGCCTAGGAAAAGGCTTATAACCAGAAATTATGTTGTTAAGTATGGTGTTATTTCAGAAACATCAGGAAATTTGTTTTCCAGACACAAAAGCTAATTAGATCAAAGAAGTAGATGCAAAGAACATTTTTCTAGAACCTTCCTTTCTGTGGGGTAGTGAGAAGGATCGTGAGGTGGTTTAAGAGAAAGCAATAGCCCGTCGTGATCTGCAGGCTTGAGGGACATGTTCCATGACCAGGCCAGGGTAGGGGTGGGAATCGGTGGTAGAAAGATCCAGAGAAAAGACGTGTGTTATGCATTTGAATAATAAGTATTCCCATGGTCTGTGCTCTCTACAGAAAGAACAGAATTGGGCATTTGCAGGAACCAGGCGCCTGGCATGCACTGACAAATGAGAACTGCAGGGGCTCAGTAGAAGACCTTCCTGCATCCTTAGAAGAGAAGAGTCCAGTAATGCCCAGGACTGACTTTCTTGTCAGAAATGGCACAGGACTTGGAGTCAGATTTAAAAGATTTGAGAGAGTAAAGGAATATAATTACTTCTTTCCATCTATATTTGTGGTCTGAGATTTTTTCTTTTGCTAGTTGACTGTCAGTTGCTCAATTATCAGTAAACTAAAGAGCTGACTGTTTTACTGACTCCTACAGTGAGATTCCACTCCTGAAATGAGGGGGAAAAACACCTTTAGATATTTTGGGAACAGTCAATAAAGGATTCTTGGACACACATTGTGTTCTAGCAAATGTGGAGGATTATTGTGCCCAACTGTCCCCTTTCTCCTTCTTCCTTTAAGTCATAGAGCAAATTGCTTCCCACTATATTTCCTAGCCTCTCTTATAGGTAGGTGTTGCTATGTGACTACATTTTGGTTAATGGGATAGGAACAGAAGTGACATGAGCAACTTTTGCTACACACCCTTAAACATAAAGGTGCTTGAATCTGTTGCTCTCTTTCGCTCTTCCTGTACGGTAGAACAGGGACATGATAACCATCTCAGCTTTGATCACGCAGGAAATAAAAAAAACCTGGAGGAATTCTGGGTACCAAGGTGAAAGAAACCTGTTTCTGTGAATGACCTTGTGAAGTGGAACTACTCAACAAGTCCAGACCAGCCAGGTGATTGCATGAGAGAGAAACGAGTCTCTGTCTTATTTCAGCCGTTGTCTATTTTGTGTCTCTTTGTCACAGCAGCTTAGCATTTGCCTTAACTAATAACACAGATACCAATCTTTGTTTTTTGTATTATAATAAACCTTCATTAAAACGTAAACATTAATGCTAATATTCTGTGTTGAAGAAGCATAGATTGATTCTAAAATTTTCAAAAGAAATATTTGGCATTTAAGTCTCAGGCAATACCATATACATAAACACACAGCTTTGTACTTGAATTTTACATTTAACATATAATGAGCCACTCTCCTCTTCCTCTCCCTCACCCCCTCCCAATGTTACTAAATGTTCTTTGGAAACATTCTTTTGAATGGTATAACATCTACATATCCATAATTTATTAATAAATCTCATGTTGTTAGGTATTTAAATTACTTCCGAGTTTTCATTTTATTTGTAGTGCTGCCATGAATACTTTGGTACATAAATCTTCGGATTCATTTTTCATATTTTCCTAAGAATGGCATCTTAGCAGGAGAATATATATCATATCACTTTGCTTCTGTTTGCTAACCACTCAATACCCATCCTCAAACTACTCCAATACTAAAACTTTTCCTCACATACTCCAAAGAAAAAATAATCTAAAACCAGGCTTCATCTACATTTTCCCTGTGATCAAATGTGTTCCTCTCCCTCTAATATGGCCTTTGGGGCCCTCCTCAATTAGCCCACAATTCACCTTTTACAACCCTGTCTTTAAATACACCTGCATATGGACACTGCTCCAATTCAAAGACTCTGTCCTACTCCTTTAACGCACTTTAATATCTCCTACCTTTATCACGTAGTCAAACTATACCTATTCTCAAACTAAACTAAATTGATTCTAAAATTTAGAACATTCACTTCTCTGTTTAGACCAGCAGTTCTCAACCTGTGGGTCAAGACTCTTTTGTAACAATGAAAATACATCGTGGCATTAGGAAGGTTGAGAACCACTGATTTAGACTTTCCAGAGCTCACAGTCCACTTAGATATCTGCTACAATGGAACTACTGGGGGCGCTCCTGTTTTTACTACATACTTGGCAATAAACCACAAATCTCACTGGCAACCTAAAATATTCCTGTATGAAATACCCTTACAGTTTGAACTTTTACACATATACTGAGTCCGCATGGGCTGCTATAACAAAGTACCATAGACTGGGTGACTTGTAAACAACAGATATTTATTTCTCACAGTTCTGAAGGCTGAAAGTCTGAGATTAGAGTGTCAATATGCTGAGTTCTGGGGAGGAAACTTCCTGATTATAGACTGTTAACTTCTTTATTTTTTTCTATTAAGAAACGTAATTATGCTTGTTGTCTTTCCTTTACAATGGTAATACAGACTATTCCAAGACTATTTCAGTCAAAATAGCATATTGAAAATTACACTTACACAGCAAATTATACTAAACAGGTAGTTCTCCAAAGTGAATTATCCCAAATTTCTTTTTCTTTCTTTCTTCCTTCCTTCCTTCCTTCCTTCCTTCCTTCCTTCCTTCCTTCCTTCCTCTCTCTCTCTCTCTCTCTTTCTTTCTTTCTTTCTTTTTTAAAGATAGAGTCTCACTCTGTCACCTTGGATAGGGTGCTATGGCATCATCATACCTCATAGCAACTTCAAACTCTTGGACTTGAGCAACCCTCTTGCTTTAGCCTCCTGAGTAGCTGAGATTTATAGTGCTATGCTACCACACCTGGCTAACTTTTCTAATTTTTAAGTAATTTCTCTTGTTGAGGCTGGTCTCAAACTCCTGAGCTCAAGCAATCTACCTGCCTTCGCCTCCTCAGAGTGCTAGGATTAGAGGCATGAGCCATTGGCCAGGCATAGTCTAAGTTTAAATACCAAAAAAAATTTTTTCAGCATATCAAGGTAAAGGTCAGTTTAATGTCATTCATGGAAGTTATTCTTTTTTTTCTGTATAAGAAAACATTTATCAGAATAAGAATCGCCAGAAAAATTCTTTGCCTGCAACTTTGGATCCTCTCCTTGAAAGCAACACACATGTGGGTTGTCTCTAGTCTGCCATCTTCTCCTCTCCCCCAACAGTGTTGGGACTGCTGACTTCTTATCAGTATCTTCACATGGCAGAGGGACTGATAGAGCTCTCTGGGTTCCATCCAGAAGGGCACTAATCTCACTCCTGGGGGTTCCACCACCATGACCTAATCACCTCCTAAGAACTCCATCTCTGAATACCACAGTCCCGTAGGGACAGTTCTAGACTACTCACAAGCCTCTTGCCAAACTGATTAATAAGATAAACTTTGGGGCCAAAGGCAAGCAGTGCACTGACTATGGTGGTGAGAAGGATGCTGCCTGACAGAAAGGAGACACCCGTGCTGGTAGCACAAAGTAATGAATCCTGGAGTTAAAAGTCAGATGTGTTGGACTCCGTTTCACTATGCAGGCAGGGGAAACCAGGCAAGACCAAAAGGATTCAGAGCAAAGAATTCAAGAAAGGTAAAGATTGAAGAACTTGTCTGAGGCAGGACAGACTAAGCACCTGCTTCAGTTCCTAACACCATTCCACTTGCTAATTCTAGTGTACATGAGGTCCAGCCATTGTATCTTTTCTCTCTCTCTCTCTTTAGATAGTCTTGTAATAAGTCATCAATTCATTTGTGCTATCTTGAATGGATTTCTGTTTCATGTGACCTAAAAGAACCATTCATAGTACAGTGTCTAACTAGGGGTCTAAGTTCTTTAATGGTAGGAAGAATAACCATGCCCTTTCGTCTCAACTAATATCCTATAAATTGGTTTGGGTAATTTATTAAAAATGATTTTTGTCTCTTTATAATCTATTACTCTGTCATAATAATATACTATCCCCAAATATACCATATCATTCTATATATTCCTACAACTTCAACATTTATATGGGGCTGGTTCGACTTGAGCTTCTGTTCTGTCATTTATTAGCTGTGAGATCTCAATATAAAGGGAGAAGATTATACCAGAAAACTGCTGGAAAGCTGTTTACACTGCTGGGATTGGAAACCATGGTTAACCACCAGGAAAAGAAATTTGAGTTAGTGGCCTAACAATTACATTCATAGTTTTCCCACTGAGCAAGTGCCATGTGTAAAATAAAAATATAGAATTTTTAATAAAGCTAATCTTATTAATAGAGCAAACGAAAATATTTACTACATTTGGGATCGGAAGATACAGCATGCTGTTTAGATAGGATGTGTTTATGTAAACTAACATTTAAGGGAAAACAAAATAGATATAAAATTGGAAGGTACCTGAGACATTGTTACTAAATAAAATTAAAAAAAAAATCAAAGCCAGACAATAAGATATGTGGTAATGCATTACCCAGCTCTGTTATGAATGCTCACATTTCACAGGTATTTTTATTTGGGGAGAGTAATAAGAAGAGCTCATAGTTATGAAGTACTTACTATATTCTCTGCATTGTACTTAACTTCTGCATGCATTAAAAAAGACCTCAAGTTCCACAGTGTGAATTCTGTAATATTTTCCATTTTACAAAAGAAATTGAGATTTAAGGAATAACATCTTTCCCAAGTATTCGAACACAGATGATCTCTCTGACTTATATTCATGTCAAATGACAACACTCATTCAAACCTCTCTTCTGACATGTAAGAATGAACAAGAACAATAAATTCCCTTATATAGCATGGTGTTTCTCTTTCACAACTGCTAATGCAGGACCTGCAGAGCTTTGTCAAGTTCAGCCTAGTTATTTCTAGCAGTGCCCAGGGAGTGTTCCACATGTGTTAATGACCAAAGCTGATTGGTCACAATGGGGTGCTGCAATTACTTGGGGTCAGATAATTGAAAGGATTCACAGGATTCTAACGAGGTATATTCATGAAAGATTTATTACAAGCAAAGGATACACAGCAACAGGAGCAAGAAAGCGTTAAGCAACACTGCGAAGGCCTGGAACACCTGAGCACAGCGCCTGGGGTGCTCTTTTAGTTGCACACACTATATTCTGCCTCAGGATCATGATCCACCAACATAAGAATGAGTCGCCATCTCAGGGAAGATAAGACCCAAATTTATTAGGAGGTCTTTCATATTTCACTCATCAAAGAGCCAACATCAGGATGAGGGAACAGATAAACGGGATGTGGACTATTAATCCATACATTTACACTAAGCAGTATAGACAAAGTGGTACCAGGTGTCTCCAGGGGGAATCCCAGGCCTTCAACAGCACATTATAAATCATTAGCCAGTACATTCATTCCTACGTTGGCCGGGGGTTGGTATCGTGGCTCCAGGCATCCCTGGAGATGCCTGTAGACAAGCTGTAACTTCATCTTACTTCTACATATGTGGATCTGGCATTTAACACATTCTTCCCTCCTGCTGCCCATTGCTGTCCCATAAACTTTCTGTATGGAAAGAAATATTCTTGATCTGCAGCATTCAATAGGGTAGCCACAAGTGACTACTGCACCTTAAAATGCAGCTAGTGTGACCGAGGAAGTGAATGTTCAATTTTATCTAAGCTTCAATAGGCATGTGTACACACTGGACAGTGCAGCTATAGTCCCCTTGGTGCTGGACACTGCTGTATATTTTGGGCATCATGTATCTACTGGGGCCACCAAGGCTTCCAGCTATCAGCTGCTTCTGGTAGGCATTGCTGCTACTTCTGCCAAGTGTGACTCTGCCCGTAGGAAGGGTTGTGTCTGCTGCTGGGTGTCACCGTGTGTGGTAGACACTGTTGACTGTCTATCCAACAGCCATTACACACCCCTACTTGCTTACTGGCAGAACCTGCCTACCACTCTAGTAACGGAAAATCTCAGCTTCAACTTTTCCCATTCTCCTTTGCTTTTACAGCATGAACACATGACCCAACCCCGGTGAATGCAACCTGGAGGGGCGTCTGCCTTAGTTGCATACATACGATGGAAGGAGGGTTTGTGTTCCCCCCAAATCACAGTGACTATCCTACCCCTTAATGTGAAGGCCTTAGGAGGAGGGGACTTTGGGGGTCATTAGGTCATGAGGGCACAGACCTCATAAATAGCATTAGGGTTCCTATAAAAGGGACCCCACTGAGCTCTCTCCCCTTTCTTTGCCTTGTGAGGATCCAGGAAGTCTGTAGTCTAGAACCAGAAGAGTTTCCTCTGGAATAAAACAGGGGCCTAGGAGGAAACAACTCCTTTCTTCAGGCAGTCACTGGGGCAAACTCTAACTCTAAACTCTGGGATTGCACAGGGACAACTCTAAGGACTGAGTCAACATCTGAGAATGTCATTATAGAAGGGGCCTGGTTGGTGATACGGTTGCATGACAGAAGCAATCCTGAAAATAGAGACTTCCCACATTTTTGTTGCATTTCTTTTCCAGAGACAGCATCTTGTTCTGTCACCCAGGCTGGAGTGGAGTGCCGTAGCCCAATCATAACTCATAGCAGCCTTGAACTCCTGCCCTCAGCCTCTGGAGTAATTGCTGGGACCACATGCATGCACCACTACGTGTAGCTGAATTTTAGATATTTTGTAGAGTTGGGGTCTTGCTTTTTTGCGTAAGTTGGTTTCAAACTCTTGGCCTCCAGTGATCCTCCTGCCTCTGCCTCTCCAAGTGCTGGCATTACACGAATGAGCCACCATGCATGGCCTCTTTACATTAAATAGTGAAATCGTGCTTCAAATCTCACAGCGCTGTTAGTTGTAGCTCCTCCTCCCCAAAGACAGGCTGCGTGGTAGGCTTCGGCAGGAAACATTATAAATTGATAGCACTATATTTAACTCTGAATTTCTCCTACTGAGGCTTTGTTACTTAAAAAAAAAAAACTTCAGAAGAAAAAGTCTTTGGGAAGCAAGAAAATAGAGAAGCAGGACCTCGTCTAGAAAGGCAGTCAGTGCAAAAGTATGTTGGAACACTAGTGGAAAAAACAAAGGTTTTTCTGATAGACACTTAGGTTTTTGGTTCTGCTGTTATATTTTATTTTATTTTTTTTAAAAAACCACCTTATTTTCGTTTCAATACATATTCTTCTTTTTCTCTGAGGATAGTTGATGGTAGTTTTCTTTTTTGATTTTTTTCTCTTTCCTCTACAGCCTCTATACTCCATGTATTTTTTAAAAATTCTTATTTGTTCTGGGCTCTGATTTTTCATATTAATTGTTGGCTCAAATGCTGGTGATCTTTGACTCAGATTTAATGTAGATCATTAAGGAGTTGTTTAAGGTTTTATGTCTGCCAGTGGGCTGGCCACAGTGGGCTTCTCTAGACAGTGATCTGACAGGGTCTTTTCCTGGAGAAATTCTACCTATCAGTGTCTCTAAAATCTTTTCTCTGGGGCTGGTCTGGTTCTCCAGGGAAGGTTTTTCCAATATCTGGGCTGGGGGTATACACATGGCTTACACCTTCAAGGAGTTCAATGGCAGAACAGGGCTGGTAAGTCTCAACACTTAAAATGTTCATTTTCTCTTGTTAACTCCATTGCAGCCATCAGCTAACTCTACCATTTCAGTCTAAAGACCATTTGTCCCTTTGTTTTCTTCCTACAGGCGGGAGGGGCAATTGCACAGTTGCCCAAACAGGAATGGGATCTGGGAAGCACTTCCTGCTGGATTTCTAGATGGCAGCTCTGCTCCGTCACTCTCTCCGTTCCCTCCGCCACTAGCCTCTTCTGGGTCTTCTCCTGCTGCAGGGGCTGGAAGCTTAGAAACTGTATTGCCCAAATCACTTGCTGGTCATGTTCTGCGTTTAAGTCTGCTAACGAGAGAGGCACACCTACAAGATTTGGAAGTCATAGAAAGGCAGAAACCATGTTGTTCCCCTCTGGCAGCAGCAGTAGGTAATATTGTGTACTTCAGCAAATATAAACTTTTACAGCTGGGTATTTCCTTTCAAATCACTTGCCATGATGGTTCAGGTGGCTGTATTCATCTCTGACAGTTTCCTGAAGTTCCTGCAACCTCCTGACGCTCTCTGAGTTGGCAACCAATCTGAGTAGCTGGAATTTTTCCAGCTTCCAACTGAAGGATTTTTTTTTTTTTTTGCTTATTTTATCTGTTTATTTTATTTTTTATTGTTGGGGATTCATTGACGGTACAAGAAACCAGGTTACAGTGATTGCATGTGTTAGGTAAAGTCCCTCTTCCAATCGTGTGGCAGCTAATTCCCTGTATTAAATCCCTTCCTGACTGGTCCAGTCTAAATGCGCTTTGCATGGACTTCCACTGGTTCTTCTGTTCTTAGCCTTACCTTTCCCTGACTTCTATGGGTAACTTGGTAAATTGGGTAATTTCTCATCATTCTTCACTATAGATGTTCTCAGATGTGATACATCAATTACCACATGCACATGCTTTTCAGACTCTTGATGCCATTGTTTCCCCTGTATTTCTTTGTTCTTGGGGAATTATGGCTTTTATAAAAATTTATTTTCTGTCTGAGATTTTATAATGAGTTTTTGGAAGAAGGCAAAGGAATTCAGTCCTGCATTGAGCCCATGGCTATTCTGTAGCAACTCCCCTATTCAGTCTTAAGCACAGTCCCATGTGAACACCTCTCTACTTCTCCAGCTTCATTTTGTACCACTTTCTCCTTTATTTCAGCTACATTGACCTTGCTTGATAGTCCTTGAGCTTACCATGGTCTGTCAGACCTTGCTTCAGAAACATTCGCGCATGTTGTTACTTTTCTCTGGTCCCTGTCCTTTACTTATTTCTAGACAACTTGTCTCTGTGCTTCCCATCTCTCAGAGAGGACTTCCCTCAGGACACACACATACAAATTGGGTTATTTTTTTCCTTCATAGAACATAACTCTTTTTCTTTATTGCTCTTATATTTTATAGTCATATTTATTTGTTTATTTAATAACTGTCCCCTTTCTAACAGTATAAACTTTATATTTAGTAGACACAATCAGGTCTTTATAAAGAATTGAATAAATGAAGAAAAATAACTTTTAAGAAAACTTAGAGAAAGGGACATTATGTATTGCCTGGCCTTACTGCTGGGATAGCAGCAATCTCCCTCAAGTATGAGGGGTGTTACAAAAGATTGATTTTTTTAAAAGACTTACCCTCAAAATATACATTTTCTCATCTGTTTAATTCTACAAACTATCATCAAGAAAAAAAGAACAGGACCAATTTATAGGCTACGAGGTTTAGTATCCCCATAAGGCCCCCCCTTTTTTTTTCTTTAATAGAAGAAACTTATTCATTTTCTTTTTCATTCCCTCAGGCTTGAGCCTGTTGAAAAAACTTCCTTAATAGTGTTCAAATGAAAAAAAGAGGGAAAGAAAAAAGAAAAGTGATGAGAAAATTAATATAATGAAATAATCAATGCAAATGACATTCCATTGTCCAGAAAAACCCTCAATCAGCTCTCTTAGAATTACTGAAACTGAGGGGCAATTATGGTTTAATCTCTAATTGTAAGATCAAGGCATGCTGTCAGAAGTACTGCCAACATTAAATAGATATTTTATGGTATTCATTTTAAGGTAGAATTTTTAAGAAATCGAAAACCATTTATCAAAAGCATAAATCACACCAAGTATTAACTGAAAATCCTTAAATTTGGTAAAAATAAAATTTATATTCATCATCAAATAACACTCCTCTATGCCTTATTTTTCTCGAATCTTCAAAAGCAGGAAAAGTTCAAAAAAATTCATTCAAAAATAATGATTTCAAATTACATCCTTATGACTGAATGTGAAGAGTATTCCCACAGCTAGAAGATCAGAGGTTTTCTTCTGGGGGAGGAGAGAAAGAAATTGATGTATAGCATTGATTCCTTGAAAGTATAAAACAATGTATCCGTTTAACTTCTCCTATGTTATTTGGGAAAATAATTTGGTAGCATCTGATGTATGCTCATCTATAGTAATAGCAGTGTACAGGTTATGAAATGTTTTCTCATACTCATCTTACAGTAATTTTTATGTTTAAAATTATTTCTTAACCTCCATAGACCTTGTAAGATGACATAATTGGGCTAAGCCATCATTACGGTTCTTTCCAGCTTTGATTCCATTATGTTCTCAAACTGTGACTCTGCCTAATCGCAAGCACAGTGCAGTAAATCCCCTTCCTCTGCGTGTTTCTGTGTTTGTCTCCGTCACTTTGGTGTTCTCCCAGAAGACACATCTAAGGGCATGCTGATTAAATTAGTCACATTAACTCTTTGCCTGACTCCATCCTCATTAGGCTAATGAACAGACTTAGGAGTACATCTGTGTGTCTCAGTTGTCTCAGGTCACAAACACTGTCATGAGAAGCACCAGTGAGAAGTTGTAATTGTGACACTCTTTAGGAGTTTTTAGCTGACAGCTCATTTTCTGTCCTTTCTCAAGAGGGAGCATGGAGCTCTGCCGAGCAGAAGCTGTAATGTGTTGGGCGATCTCATTTTCCCTGCTGGATTGTTGTTAAAGGAGGTGTAATTTTGTTTCCTCCCCTGGAAAGAGTTTCTTGGGGAGGCAAGTGCGAGAGATGTTGAACAAGTATTAATCAAAGAGTCGGAGGAGGATCTTATTATAACCACAAGGCATTGGCTGTGAAGTGATCGATCTTAATGATGAAGTAGCCATGTGAGCAGCTGCTCTACAGATTTGTTTATGATTAAGTGTGTATTTGTGAGTCAGGAATGGGAGAAGGTGACTTGGAGATAGAATTGGGAGGATAGACCAGGAAGGGAGAAAACAATCAGTTTCAAAGGTTGAGTGCCCAAAGATATACTTCCCCTGTCCAAATTACACATCAGAATATTTGTTTGATTAGGTGACTTTTTCTTTTCTTTTTTTGAGAGAGTCTCATTTTGTCACCCTGGGTAGAGTACCATGGCATCATTGTAGTTCATAGCAACCTTAAACTCTTGGGCTCAAGTGACCCTCTTGCCTCAGCCTCCTCAGTAGCTGGGACTATACGCGCCCACCACAACACTCGGTTTTTCTATTTTTAGTAGAGATGGAAGTCTTGCCCTTGCTCAGGCTGGTGTCCAATCTACACTCCTCAGCCTCCCAGAGTGCTAGGATTACAGGCACGAGTCACTACACCCAGCTGATTGGGTGACATTTCATATACATATTAAGCATGCGTGTAAAAGTTTTACATTAACCAAATGATTTTTAATGTTTAGGTACATTTATAAAACTTAAAATACTGAGGATTGATAGTAAAGTGGCCAGCACATGGTAGGGACCAAGTGCATGTTTTCGAATGGACAGGATACTGAACGGTAGTTACAGTTAAATACTACAACTGAGTGAGTGCCAGTGGGGCTGGTGGTGGCCTACACAATAGCTTCTTCTGGCTCAGCAAATAGTACCAATGAAGATACAGCAATACCTCCAGGGATTACAGTCTATTCATCAATCACGGAAGCTCTTTATGGGTTTTCTAGAAGGGAAAAAAAATTGCTGTCTCTTAACTCTGAGAGCCTTGGGTGAGGCAGAAGTTTCTCTCTTTGGGGCTCCCAGGGATATAATTGCATTGCTACACTGACCCAGAATTAGGAAATGTGAGTACAGTCACACGCCATACGATGATATTTCAGTCAATACAGTCATACAGACCTCATATATGATAGCTGTCCCATTAGATTTTAATACTGTATTTTTACAGTACCTGCTCTATGTTTAGCTGTGTTTAGATACACAAATACTTACTATTATGTTACGATTGCCTATAGTATTCAGTACAGGAAGATGCTGCATAGATTTGGGGCGTAGGTGCAACAGGCTATGGCCCAGGTGTGCATTTGGCTATCCCACCAAGGTTGGTGTAAGTACACCCTCAGATGTTTGCACAACAACGAAATCGCCTAATAGCCTTTCTCAGAACACAGCCCTGTTACATGACGCAGGACTCTATATACAACCAGCAAATCTCTAATATTCTGGAAGCTATGAGAAAATGACAAGTCCTTGAAAAACACTAGACGTTTAAAAAAACATTATGGCTTTGTAGCTAACATTTTCTTTTAGTGCAAATCTTGACACTTCCTAGTTGTGTGACATTCTTGTCTCAGGGCTCAGAGCATTGGTCTGTAGAGCCTGGGGCCGTGCCCTTATGACTCTGTGGAAGCTGAGAAAATTGTCTTTTGGGAACTGTAGCAGATCCAGGGAGTACCTAGCACAGTTTCTGTATCAACTAAGTGTTTCTACATTTTCTAACTTTGTACTTGTCCAGATCTTGCCAAAGTGCTTAGTAATTATGGAACACCAAGCTTCCTCTTTGCAGTAGGGATCAGGCTTACTACGGAGGGAAGTACCATGGGAAAATAAAACCTGTTGGTAAGGGAACTCTTCTTTCTCACCATGCTGCTTCAGATTTCACCAGCAGATTTATGTTCTGGCTCTACACCTTACCATCTCTCTGTTTTTATCATCAGTCTCCTCAACTGTAAAATGGGGATAATTAACCTACTTACATCATAAGGTCACTGCACAGGGTACATGAAATAATCCATGCAAAAGGCTTTATATGCTTCCCAGCACATAGAAAACGCTCAGCAAATGTCAGCTGCAATTACACATGTAGCCCACTGGGGATAGGGTTGGGGAAGTTCCTTGAATCTTAAAGTTTTACAATGATTAGTGGCATGACGTTTTTATTTAATACAATACAACTTTTTTAACTTGATAGGATAAAATCCTCCTAGCCAAAAGGAGGCCCCAAAGCTATTGCAGGCTCAAGAGACTAAAATGGTTCCTTAAAGATTGACGTCAATGTTGTCACTCTTGAAAAATAATGAAGGTGCTCTATTTTTCTCCATGGGGAAAAAGAGCTACCCCAGCAAACTGACTTAAACCCTACAGTATAAATGAGTCTGTTGAAGTAAATCTTTGTGTAAACACCAGCCTATGCCTACCCAGAGGGCACAGAGGAATGAACATTTAAGGGGGTACTGAAGGACCATAGGATTCCTTGAGAACACTTTCCAAGCCCAAATGTGCTCAAAGGCCCAGCAGTTTAATAGTACAGAGAGCAAGTTCAGGGAGCTGTGAGAAAGAATTATTGGTGATACGTTACCTGTGGCATCAATGAGGTGCAGCCTAAGAACCTAGAAATAGAAATAAGATGACCTTCCAAGTATTTGTGTGAAACAAATATTTACATAGCAGAGCAAAGACATAATTACCTGAAAGAGGCAGACTGTCTCCCAGGTCAAACTTGAAGGTAAAGTATTCCTATGCTAAAAGGAAAAAAAGATATCTTGATCTGAAAGCTGGTGGATCAATAGTTTAGCAGAGACAGGCTTTCCATCTCTAGCCCTGTCCAGAAGACTGGTTTCCTGAACTGTGATGTCCAGGACTTGGCCTGAGAGTCCGAGCACCTGACCACAGCAGCCATTCAGGCTCGGCAATATGCTTCTGATTTCATATCCAGCAAGCAATTTCCGGGTGGACTGTGGCCTGCCCAGATTCTATCAAGGGGGCATTATATTTTTGATTGTAAGTAAGTAAGTCAGCATTCTGGCTTTCTTACATCAGACTTGTGAATTGGGTTGGTGTAAGTTATTTCCCTAAGTACATACAGATATTAACTCTGTATGTACTGACCACTGAGTTTCTGACCTCTGGATTCAAGACCCTGGCTTATTACACCAAGATGGCTTTTCTCAGGAAGTATTAGAATTGGGGGAGGGCACACACAATTAAAAAAAACAGGAAATGTTCTGTCTTCTTCGAAATGTAGTATGCATGTGCCATCACTGTAAGGGAATATCAAGGTCTTGATCAATGCAGTTAGTGTTAATACTGTGTTACCATTATTACTGAAATACTTGTGAAGAGGTTTAAAACTTGCCTCTGAATTTAAGCTTCTTCCTGGAGTCTTCCAAACACTGAAAATGAAAATCTCTATAATAGGAATTTTTCACATTCAGTAAAAATGCAAAGTCTCCTCTTCAAGAAAAAAAAACCTCAATGTGCTATTTTTTTGTTTCAGTTTTTTAAATTAAATCATAGCTGTGTACATCAATTTGCTATTTTTAAAGTGAGAATGTGTTAAAATAAACTTTGGAAGACAATAAAACTAATATCCATGACATATTTTGCTGTAAATGAGGAGCTTTGAGCAAATGTGAGAATAAACCCTGGCACCATTCATCATTGATCAATAAACGCTAATAATGCTCTAGGTTCATAAGGGCTTTCAATATTTCTAAAATTGTTTTACTTCTTTCATATCATTTGATATGCACAACGACAGTGAGATTGTAGGGAAAGGAACATTACTACTTGAAAACTGGAGTTTTCAGCGCTCCCGCGACATCAGAGGACGGTGAGAGAGGAGGGAGGAGATTGGAGCTCACCTGTGCTCCTCCTGTGCTCCCCTCCGAGGCACGGCCTGTCTGCTGACAATAATCATGGCTGCAGAACTGATGGCAGAACAATCTGCACAGTCAGTAATGACGACTAGATTGTGCTGCAATCTGTTCATTTCCTGTCTACCGTCATATGTCCATAGTCATAGCTGGGAAACCTTCTGCCCTAATAATCACTCAGACTATTCTGTGGGGACTGTGCTCAATTAATGTGATAACATTGACTCTTTATTATGCATTGTTCTTCCACAAATTGTGATGAAAGCCACTATATATATAATCAGTTTCCTATTTCTACATGTTTTTAAGAATCTTTAGCCAGGGATGGAAGTCTAGTTTGTTGTCATGGAAAAAGTTTGATTCCCACAGAGGTATCACTTCTGTAATTCTGGTCTTTTCATTATAGCCTCAGATAAAAAATATCACCTTATCCTTTCCAGTGCAGCTCTCAAAATGGCTATGTATTCTTTTATAAACCCTTTTTACTTTGTTGTAGCTTCCTTCTGAGACTTCCTGTTTTTCAATGATTCTCTTCTGGATGGATGAAAATGCTAAAGCATTTTTCTTTTTCATCAGATCTGTTCTCTTCAAATCCCTCTGCTGCCTTTCCAAACCACATTTAAACTTTGTGGGATTTTTTTTTTCTTTTAGATCCCTATCAAACTGAATTTTTAAGCGAATCAAAAGAAATAATAACTATAATATAACTCCTCAATTTTCAGCTATAAATAATTCTGGCAATGAGAAGGAAAAGAAAATTAAAACTGAATGCATTTCCATACCATGCTGGGAGGAACAGCTATAGGAATTATTAGAGTCTCCTCTATAAATGTCTTAGTACAAAACCTGGCATTTTGCTGTTTTCTTTTGCCACCCAAAGGGTATGAATTATCTAGCCAAAAATTTTTATAGAGGTAAATATGAACCAAAAAGAGAGAGATAGAGAAAGCACATAAGTGTAAAAGACTGGAGAAAGAGAAAGAGCTTCTCAGCTCAAGCTGGTGCTATCACTAGTCTGACATGATATTTTGCATAGAAGGATCTGGCAGGATTTTTCTGTATCTATAGAAGCAGGAAGCTCTGCAACTTTCCTACCTCTTTAGAATAACATGGGATGGATCTGGCTCCCATAGTTCCTGTGTTTGTCCCAAGGACTAGGAGCTGATGATGTGTAAGGAACACCCCCCCCATCCTTTCCTGGAGACTTGTAGTACACAAATTGAATTTTAATTCCTGTCCTATTTTGAAAATGTGCCATTTATTGAACAAAATGATCAAAGCACTCAATGTACTGTAAGTATTTCTAGAGGGAGTCACACATTTTATCTCCCGAGACGAATACCTGTAGTGTTTTCTATAAATGTGGCTGGAGTCAAGGCCTGTTGATCTGACTCCCTGGTATTTTGAATTATTATAGGAAATCAGGGGTGGGTGGGGGATGACTTTAGTAAACATTAGCCCATGCCAAATCAACAGGAATGTTGAACCTGATACCCCCATACTCAGGATAGAATGGTGCTTCAATCATGTCAGTCTCTCATTAGCAGGGACTGAATGCAATAAGCTGTGGACTTGCAGCATTGCTTTATGGAAAATGACATAAATCAGAAATTAACTTTAAGACAAAGTGAAATTTTGACTAAAGTACATTACAATTAGCATTAACTGTATTGATTGGTCTATAACACAGCGCTGTTTACAAATGCAATCTAGATGCATCTGTTCTTCTGTAACTGCTTATTTAGGTGGAAGTTTATGAGTTTTCTATGCTAACTGTCTTGCCTTAAATCTTTTCTTTCACGTTAGTAAATAGAAATACAAAGCTTTCTCCCTTATAAATACAGACGAGATCAATAGAATGCTAGTGCTATGTTTTTTGAGATTCATAGATGCTAATAAAATGAGGTGATAAAATTGCTAATTGGATTCAGAAGGTAGAACTGTGGCAAGGAGTATTTTTAAAAGGGTTTAAAAAACTTATTCATTTTATTTGGAAGAGGTGGAGTCATTCACTCCTTCTGTTGGAGTCTGGAATAGCTTAATTTTCTTTGGAAAATCCCTACTTCTTGTTTTATTTAATCCTGTATTTGTAACTTCCTTAGAGCAGGGTTCTCCATTGTCTCCCATTTTCTTTTCTATTGCAAAATGACAGGGTCCAAAATTACTTAATTTCAATTGATATTATTTTATCTGGAAAGCTGCAAGAAGGCAACAGGCAGTAATTATTTATACATTTACTGTTTTTTTTTATAATTTTATTGAATCATAATTGTGTACATTGGTGCAATCATAGGGCACAATGTGCTTCATATACATTCAGAAATATTTTTATCGTACTGTTACAGATAGCCTTCATAGCATTTTCTTGATCACTATATAAAGACATTGATACTCTACCTTCAATAAGTTTCACCAATGCCCTGCTAAGATGCACCGTAGGTGTGTTCCCACTAATTGCCCTCCCTCCACTCATCCTCTCCCCTTCCCTCCCCTCCCTTTGCCCTTTCCCTGTATTCCTGGGCTATAATGGGGTTTTAGCCTTCATATGAAAGCTATAATCACATCATAATAAAGATATATGTACCAGAATGTTTACTGCAGCCCAATTCATATTTATTTCATTTTTGCAATCAATCCTCATTATCCCAGGGGATTTGTTTCAGGACTTGTAGAAAATACCAAAATGCATGCATGTTTTTATTTAAATGGGAGGATGCTCTTACATAAAGTAATGCAGTATTGGCATATAACCTAAGAGATCTTCCTGTGTACTTTAAATCATCTCTAGACTACTATTAATGCCTTATACAATGTAAACGCTATACGAAAGGCTGTCGTGGTGTTTAGGGAGTAATGACAAGAAAAACCATCTGCACATGTCCAGTACAAAGGCAAACATTCTCCTTTTTTCTTTTTCTCAAATATTTTGATCTGCAGTTAGTTGAATTCATGGCTGCATAACTCGTGAATACAGAAAGCTGGCTCCACTTTATTTATCATCTACGTATTTTCTATAGTTCTCAAGCATGCATCCATTAGAAATTATGCTGTGATGTAAATTTTGTCTTTTCTGAAAAGTAATGTTTCCTCTGATTATGCTCTTCATGCAAAAAACAAAAACAAAAACAAAAAACACCTTTGCTCTTAGCAAATCATAAAAAATGTTAGAATTCTACTTCGAATCAATCAATGTATTCCCTCAAGTGCAATTCTCATCAATTTGCAACAAGGCTAAATTTTATAAAGTTCTCTCACTTCCAAATCCTGGTGACAAGAGTACTGAACTTAGATGTCCTCCTCCAAAAGAGATCATAGTGATGTTGCTTAAAAACAAAGGCATGAAGTAATAAAATATGGAACATACCACACAAATATGAAAAGAGGAATAGATAAATGAATGAAATCAAAAGCTTCTTCTTTGTGAAGTATCACAAGAATAGAAAAACAAGTATCTAATGTCCTCAATACCAATATGAAACCAATAGAAAAACAACTAGAGGTGCACATGAAAGAAAAATACAAGTATATTTAAGATGGGGTGAGGGGGGAGGATACAGAGGGGAAGGGGAAAGGGGAGGAGGGAAGGGGAATGATAAAATAAGCTCTCACCTGTTATGCCCAATGTAAGGGTACACAGCACACCTGGATGAAGGGCTCAACCACAACTTGACGTTTACCTTAGAAATGCAAACAATGTAACCTAATCATTTCTGTCCCATATTAATCTGAAATTTTAATGCAATATATTTTCTATAAATATTCCCAAGAAGAAATGAAGACCTCTTTGTCTGTTATACATTTGCCACCATTGATGGCCCTGGCTCACTTGAAATTACTAGACAAATGACATGTTATATAAATTATGAAATATAATAAATGCAGCAAATGCAATGTATCCATTGATTGTTATATGTACGATTAGCATTTTATGGCATATAAATTTACATAAAAGTAGAAAGTAAAATTGCTGTGTTTAATGCAAAATAGATTAAATATCCTTTATAAACTGCAGATGAAAATATGGAAAAATTAATCTAAGTTCCATTCTGATAGCACTGGCAAAAATCTCATCAACCAAAACTCTTTTGGCAATACAATGACTTAGGGTGCTAACTACTTGGATTTAGATCAAATTTCACAGCAAAAGGGCATATTCCTCTCCAAAACTTCCCTCCCTACACAACATGCTCAGGTATCCTAGGTATCCACACTTCTGGTCAGTTGGCTACAAATTTGTGAGTTCCCAGTACCCCCTGTAGTTCAGTAATTTCCTAGTATGAATCCCTGGGCTCACTAAAAACATTATACTTATGACGTTTTACTACAGAAAAAAAAGTACAGATACATATATAATAATGACTTTGTTTTATATCAAGACTCTTTGAAGAGCAATCTCTACAAAGCAGTAATGAAATGAACAGGAGCATGGGGACAGTCAGGAGAAGAGGGCTTTCTGTTTGATATTCCACATTCCATCCACCTAAGTGAAATGTTGAAAGCAAGCTATTAACAGAAAAAGCATCAATACCCATAAAATTCTGGTTTTTTTTTTAATCCACATAAAATCTATCTCTTCTCCCTGATAGAGATCCAAATATTGTGAAAATGCAAAGATCCCGTCTCAGTAAAATCAAGTAGTGCTTGATAAATGATGACTGGTTAATGAGAATTTTACTGAGAATTGTATATAGCAAACTTTAAATCTAAGAAGTGAATTAAAACATCACTCAAGTAGATAGGTAATGAGGTCTAAGAAAATCCACATTTCCTTTCAGCTGAAACACTGACTCTGGGCAGATTGCTTCCAAGGATGTGGTTTATGGAAAAACTGTTGCAGAAATAGGACCAGTAGGTCATCCTGAAGACAGAATATATTCCGTGGAAAAATGTAAGTCTGGAAAAGATCTATAATAGGAACAAAAAGAAAATGACTTTAATAAAAACAACCTAAACTTAACAGTATAATGAAAGCTCAAGATTACATGTGAAGATAAAATAATAATAGGGTTACAAAAGGAAAAATTGAATAAACAATACAATTGTCAAAAGAAAATGTATTTTGACATTGCCAAAAAGAAACTTAAGAAAATAGAAAAAAGTCACCACTCTACAGCAAAAATAAACGTAAAGTTGAATGCACTAGAAATTGTCTTATAAACATTCAAAATTTCAATAATAAAAGAAAAATATCTACAATCTCTGAGTTCTCAAAAAAACAAAATATTCCATGAATACATTAAAATAAAATTAGAAAAGTCCTTTCAGATGTTATGGAAAATAATCATTGCAGGCATTTAGGGAAGGAAATTTTAATCAGAAAACTTTATATTAAAATACTTTTTATATTGTGTAAATATTTAGTCAGATACTTAATAACACAAAATTTTATCATAAATGCCTTAATTTAGAAATAAATCAGGTATCCATAAGCACACATTCCCCACCCCATCCCCCACATACACACGAGTTGGCTGAGAATTGGGCTGAAATTTACACTATAAGATTGGTGGGATCATTGCAATAAAAAAAACAAGCCAAACTAAACAAAAAGTTATTAATGGTGAGTTGAATAGCCATAATAATACCAAATATATTTTTACAACTAAATGTGAATATCAAAATAATCTTTGAAACAAAAATCTGAAATATAACTTCTGAGAGTGTGATAACCTTCTGTGCTCTAAATTTTAGTTTTTATTAATACAGAGGTAGTTTTGGTATAGTGATTAATAATAAAAGATCTCTAATGAGATAAACATATTTAAATTCTGACTCCCATTTATAATATTTGTATTATGATATGTCAAGTAAGCTCTGTCACTTAATTTTAGAAGGCAGTATATTGTACCAAAATTGTTACTGCCAATATCGAGATTAAATATGTGAATTTTTGTCTAAGATGCATCTTTTACCTATTTAATTCTATTTGTGTTACTTGGGCTTATAAAATTTGCTTCTTTCCAACATATTCGATAACATTCTTATATATTCACCTCCATTTAAAAATGGTAATACATTCCTTTTGGAAAGACGTTTGGAGAACACTCAGAGATCTAAGTGACCTGCCATTTGATCCTATAACTGCCATTTGCCTAGACCTGCCATTTGATCCTATAACTCCTATACTTGGTGTATACCCAGAAGACCAAAAATCACATTACAGCAAAGACATCTGTACCAGATTGTTTATTGCAGCCCAATTCATAATTGCTAAGTCATAGAAGATGCCCAAGTGCCCATCGATCCACAAATGGATTAATAATTGTGGTACATGTATACCATGGAATATTATGCAGCCTTAAAGAAAGATGGAGACTTTTCCTCTTTCATATTTACATGGATGGAGCTGGAACACATTCTCCTTAGCAAAGTGTCTCTAGAATGGAAGAAAAAGTATCCAATGTATACAGCCCTACTATGAAGCAAATTTATAGCTTTCGTATGTAGGCTATAACCCAATTATAGTACAAGAAGACGGGGAAAGGAAGGGAAGGGAAGGGGAGGGTGGGTGGAGACAGGGTAAATGGTGGGATCACACTTGACGTGCATCTTGGAAGGGTCAGGTGAATCCTACTAAACGCAGAACACAAATGTTTTCACACAATAAATGAGAAAATCCCATGAAGGTTATGTCGAACAGGTGGATGAAAATATTTCAGATTGTATGTGAAACCCGCACACTATACCCCATGATTGCACTAATGTACACAGCTATAATTCAATAAAAAAAAATAACTTGCTTGATTCCCACGATGACTCTGTAAAGTACATACTTTTATTATCTCCATTTCATAGACGAGGAAACTGAGACATGGAGAGGTTTCCTGTAAAAAACAAAACAAAACAAAACAAAAACTGTACTGTCTCCTGCCTGCTGGAGCCACTGGGTTCTGGAGGCCAAACTTTTGCCGTCTTCTTTTCTGGGGATTGATTTTGCCCAGTTTGGCCTATTGCCCCAGTGTGAGCCTCATGGGCTCAGGCCTTTTGATCTGGGGTCCTTTATGCGTCACTGAATCACCCAAAGGCTTCCCTGGCTTGGAGCAGCCCTACTCATCTGTCAGAAGTCAATGACTAAGCTTCTCTTCTAAATGCAGAAAACAGGGGCCTGAATCAAACAGACTTGAAAGGTTCATTCAAATTCTATTATTCTCTGTCTTAAAATAGTAGTGGAAAAAAAAATCTCTTAGTCCCTACCATACCCATGTAACAACTCATTTAATCTCTACAAAGTGTTAATTGTGTGCTTTAACACCTTGTTGCCGGGTTTAAGACAAATGAAAAAATTGTAACCCTTTTACAAAGTGATTATTTAGTGTTAAGATTTTTGTGCTGTAAAACTAAAGAATATCTAAAATACATTCTCTGATAGATTTAGGGCAGAAAATCCCTTCTGGATATTTTTCTCTGAAATTACACTGAAAGAAACAAACAGCTGTCAGGAGTGTGAAGGCTAAGCCGTGAGACTGCTGACTCAGGGCTCTAGAAGCCACAGTGCGTCCTGGAACACAAGTCACATACCCTGACATTCAAGTACTCATTTTGTTTTCTGAGGGTCAATATAAATTGTGTGAGGCTGAAAAAAGGAAGAAGCACAAGTGACAGATACAAATGCTCGTACAGGTGAAAACCAGCGTTCTAAGCACACAGGTGCAAAGCCAAAATACGATTAATGTTCAAAGTATGATTAATACTTCATTTTATAACTGGGACAGCCTGTTCTCATAAAGGTTCTCTTTATCCATTGTGGCTACTGAATTACAGAATTATCTGTTGCTTTGTCTTATTCTCTTCCCAGGACTCTCTAAAGCAGTTACAATGCACACAGTGTTTCTATGCGTGCATGCAAGCAATATTCTTATTCTTATGCCACATATTTTCCAACTAAGAAGAGTCAAGGGGTTTATTGCCTGGGCCTGAGAGCAGGTATGTGCCTTCTTCCACAAGACTCTAGGCTTGAAATCCAGACTTTGTAGATTTGGGGGATTCTCTGCCTTGTAGCTTAAACCTTCTCCTACAAAAGAGATGAAAGGAATTCTTCCCTCCATCATCGCCAGGCCTCGAGGCTTTCTTCAATATGGTAGGAGGAGGATGTCATAGAGGAAATATAAAGAAAAGCCTAACTCCACAGTCTGAAGGACGGTGGATAAAAGAAAAGTTAAGAGACAAGGTTGGAGGTGCGGTCAGCCTGACGTGGGTGCTGAGTGTTCCTCATGGAGCTCCTGCAGGAGGGGAGCCCCTGGGCTGGCTCCTAGTCTGTGATGCTGAGCTAGGTCGGGCTGAGGCAAGGCCAGAAGGGGTTGAGTGGACAACTATACAGGCACTTAGAAGGGTCTCAGCCGGTGAGATGGAGGAGAAACTGGGTTGGTCAGGGGAACGTGACCCACAAGAATGGACCCTGAGATTGCAGATCCCACCATGAATCCACCAGCCTCAGACCTACGCTTATAAACAACCAGGAAACTCAGCAGCCAGGCAGCCATGGGCATAAATGCCACCACACAGGAAGACCCCAGACACAGCAAAGCTTGGGGGCTGGACAGTGCCCAAGGGACCATTTAGATATACATGCCTTAAAGTTTATATCGAATTTAACTGGGTTCTGTTGGTTTGTTTGCTTTGTTTTCCTGATAGCAATAGGAAGTACTTGAGGAAGGCAAGATATTATATAAACAAAACAAGAAATGACGTTTTCTCTGCACATCCAAATTGTGGCAAGGATCATTGCAGGTTAAGTTACAGGTTGATAGGAAGTGTGTTTGTGTGCACACATGCGTGTGCTGTGAGCCCCTGATCTGTGCAGTCGAGGCACAGAACTTACAGGAGGGAGTGCGGCAGCAGGGCAGGAGACCATTCACAAACGTCCACCCAGCTCCTGCTTCTCCAACCAACATCAGGGTCAGCGCAGCTGAGTCTCAGCTGGGGAAAGACAGTGCCGCTGTGCCCAGGGGGCCTCTGAACCACTGCCCAGCTGTCTGTGAAGCCTGTACCAGGGAACGATCAACCGCTGCAGAGCCAACATTTTTATATGTGCACATTATGTGTTTAATGTATTATATGCATATTATTTTACTTATTAACTAATTTTTTATCAGGCTGTTTGTCCTTAAGACTGTTAGAATGTAATGAGACAGTGTGGCCATGAACATACCATCTCCTATAGGGCAATGTAGCTTTGAGAGGGGACACTTAGAATCTTGGCATAGTGAAATTGCTTGGCTGGAGTACTGGGGATGGCTCCCATCTTCCCAGCAGTCCCCAAGATCAACACAAAAAATCTTTTCCACACTGAATCACATGACCCTGCCAAACCTTTTTAAGATATTTCCTAACTGCTGAACTTCATATGGAGGCCCAGGAGGCTAAACAATGGCCAGGTGTAGGTGTGCACATCTGTAATCCCAGGAGGCTGAGGCAGGTGGATCATCTGAGCTCAGGAGTTCAAGACCAAGCTGAGCAAGAGTGAGATCCCATCTTTACGAAAAATAGAAAAACTAGCCGGGCATTGTGGTGGGTGCCCATAGTCCCAACTACTCTGGAGTCTGAGGTAGAAGGACAGAGGTTGTGATGACGCTATGGCACTCTACCCAGGGTGACAGAGTGAGAATCTCTCAAAAAAAAAAAAAAAAAAAAGAGAGAGAAGAAGAAGCTTAACAATATTCTCTTACATTGTATTATGATGAGCGCCCAGGGCACTGGCAAGTCTTATCTTAAGGGGGACACTGGATGCTTCCTTTCATGATTTTTCACTCAGAATGCTGATGAATCCAGCTTCTGTAGGGACTTCTGAGGTCTATCTTGATGAGATCATCTGCTGTTGAGAGAATTTGCCAAGTTATGGACTCAGCAGTGGTGGACTAGACAGAAGGCCACACTTCTCACTGGAGAATTCGAAGGGCAATCAGAGTTCTAAAAAGATGAGCTTCGATGTACAAAGTTATGATTTAAATTAAAAAAAAGAAAAAGTATTTTAAAAAAAAGAAGTGGAAAACCAAAATAAACATTATCACAAAAGAAAAAATACATATAAATAAAAAGATGAGCTAAAACACAGGCGCAGTGGCGCTGCCGTCCCAGACTGTGAGCTCACAGCGACGTTCAGACAGCTATCGGCATAAATGCCACCACACAGGAAGACCCCAGGTCTGAGGCACCACGTCTGCCTCCACTGCTACAGCCCAGCCCTATCCAAGGGGACTGTCTTGGCATTTGGGGAGGGGCGGCTCTTCAGACACTCAGCATCCTGGGCCCCAGGCACCAAATAGCAGCAGCCTTTCACAGTGATCATGACAACCAGGAACGCCTGTATTTCCGAGTGGATCCTTTGGCCAAGACCCTTTACCTCTAGCTGATAGCTATGACCAATCAATTTCAGGGTTTTCCATTTGTTTGCTTGTTTAGTGATGGGGGTCTCACCTCATCACCCAGGCTGGTCTCACATTCCTGGCCTCAAGAGATTCTTCCATCTCGGCCTGTCCAATAGCTGGGACTGCAGACACAAGCCCCCAGCAGTGACAGAGCTGTTTGTTTAGTTAGGATTCTGTGTTTGTTTCTTTATAGCAAAAGCTGCATTTAAAAACCTCCAATGAATTGGAAGTACTAGCTCTCGCTGGGCTGATGCCGGTGTCCGTCCTGTTAGCCCTCAGTTCTTTAGAGCCTCGCTACTCGGGGTGTGGTCCTAGGATCAGCAGCGCAGCATTTGCTGAAACCTCCCAAACCAGAAACTGTATTTTAACACGGCCCTCATTGGATCCATACACAGTTAGCACTTGAGATGCAGTGCTCTCGAGCTGCTGTCTCCAACGACCAGGGCCCCGGATAGTACTGGTCAGTGGCTCGTTAGGACCTGGGGGTGCAGGGCATCGCGGCCAAGCTCTGTCCCATCATCTCTCCTCCCCCCACCTCTGTCTATGAAAAAATTGTCTTCCTTGAATCTTGATCCTGGTGCCAAAAAGGTTCTAGTGCACGGCCTGTTAGGAACTGCGTGGCCCAGCAGCAGGTGAGTGGCAGGTGAACCCGTGAAGCTTCACCTGTGTGTACGGCCTCCCGTCGCGGCATCCCTTCCTGAGCTGCAGCTCCTGCTCCATTCCCTTGCACCACCCACCCCTGTCTATGAAACTGGTACCAGAAAGCTTAGGGGCTGGAGCTCTAGAGATCACCCTGGATACTCTTGTGACAACTTCGTCTAACAGTAATTAGACTCTTTCCCTTTCAGTGACATAAATGTTTTGGATTGCAATGCCCAGTGGTATAAAGCAGTATTTTTCAGCCTCTTGTCTCAGGGCACTTGAACCTATAGTTAAACTTCCATGGCACATTTAGATTATGTTAATTTAAAAAAAGAGAAAGAGTAAAAAAAGAATATAATTATTGCGCTTTGAATTTCTTTTAAAAATAATTTAATTAATGATCTTTAAAAATTTTCAAGGCCTCCTGGTTGAAAGTTACTGGTATAAACCCTTCAGATTGCAATAAGAGTAGAAACTTCACTATCAAAGAACTATATTGTCACGTTCGTCTCCAATCTGGGTTCCAACAGCGTCAACTAGGATGTACAATAATTACGAAAAAGCAAGAACATCAGGTGCTTGTAATAGTTCCTATTAATTCTTCTTTTTTGACACAGAGTCTCACTATGTCACCCTCAGTATAATGCAGTGATGTCACAGCTCACAGCAACCTCAAACTCTTGGGCTTAAGTGATTCTCTTGCCTCAGCTTCCCAAGTAGCTGGGACTACAGGCGCCCACCACAATGCCTGGCTATTTTTTGTTGTAGTTGTCATTGTTGTTTAGCAGGCCCAGGCTGGGTTCGAACTCGCCAGCCCCAGTGTATGTGGCTGGCACCCTAACCACTGAGCTATGGGCACCAATTATCTGAATATTAATTATTCAGATTAGTCAGTGATAGTCAAGACAGGAGCTATGCCTAGTCATTTACATTTTAGAATAAAAGCTGGAAGCATTTGCTCAGAAGCTATCCTGTCTGGAATTTTCCACCTTTCCTATTTATTGCTGATGTGACTTTATTTTCTTTCTTTTTTCTTTTTAATTATTATGGCTACACAATAGCTGTATATATTTATAGGGTAAAAAGTGATGTTTTGATACAGGCATGTGTAATTTTCTATTTAACCAGGAGTTTTTCTAGTCTAAGGAAGACCCTACTCATAGCACCTACCCACACCCAGTCCCTGTTATCCCATTTGCAACAAAAATCCAAAAGGCCCAAGACTGCAAATGTCTAAAGGGAACAAATAAAGGGGGATTGTGCCTCAGAGCTGCCAGCAGGGCTCTGGCGGGGATAAAGGGCTCCTTGTGCTGGCCCTGACCATGGCAGCTGGCTCTGCCCAACACTGTGAGCATCAGCAGCTCAGAGACCTGCCTGCTCTGGTCTGCAGCTGGCTCAGCAGGACACTCAAACCCATTATATGTCCAAGGACCCCTGCCCAGGAGTCCCCTGTGCTGGGTGAACATCAACTTTGCTCTTTGCCAACTGAACTCCTGTCTGTCCTGAAGCTAGTGAATAGTCTGTAAGTCGTCAAAACAGAAAAAGATGGATAATCCCAGCAAATTCAACTTGGGTTTATCCTTTTCCCTTCAAATCCCAAATGTGAAGTTTGTGGCAAAGTGGATTATCAAGCACGTCTTTTTTTTCTTTTTTGAAAGCTAATTTTTTATATTATAAAATATATAATATAAAACTGACCACTTTAACTAGTTTAAATGCACAGTGTAGAGGCATCTAGTGGGTGCACATTGCTGGGCCACCATCACCACTATCCAGTTTCTGAATCAATTTTGAAAAAGATTTCTGCAATTCCAACAATTTTCTACCCTTCATTAAATATTTAGCAAAATTGTTTATCTTCACTTTTTGATTCTCTTTGTTGTTTTATTAAGTCATTTGTACATAGATTGTGAATACATTTATGCTATTATAGGATTCAATGTATTGATTATTTGTACAACTTGGAGTGCTAACATCCTACTAATCAACATAGCCTTCACCTTATTTACCCAATTATAGTGTGAAGACATTTGTGTTCTACACCTGATATATTCGACTTGTACTTGCAATATGCTTCATAGGTGTGGTCCCCCTACTAACCCTCCCTCTATCGACACTCCCCCTTTCCTTCTCTTTTCTCCCTTCCCTCCTTCAATCTAGGCTATAGTTGTGATTCATCTTTCATATGAAAGTGTGAGTGATTATAAATTGGTATCATAATAGTACTAATACATTGGATATTTTTTTTCCATTCCTGAGATACTTTACTAAGAAGAATATTTTCCAGCTCCATCCATGTAAATGTAAAAGAGGCAAAGTCTCCATCTTTTTATAATGCTGCATAGTATTCCATGGTGTACATGTACCATAATTTATTAATCCATTTATGGGTTTAAGGGCACTTGGGCTTCTTCCATGACTTGGCAATTATGAATTGGGCTGCAATAAACATTCTGGTGCAAATATCTTTGTTGCCAAATGATTTTAGGTCTTTTGGATATACACCTAGAAGAGGAATTGCAGGGTCAAGCAAATAGCCCTCAGAATGGGAGAGGATTTTTGCAAGTTATATTTCCGACAAAGGCCTAATAACCGGACCCATAGAGAACTCAAACTTATTAATAAGAAAAAAACAAGTGATCTCATTTCATTGTGGGTAAGAGACATGAACCGAAGCTTCTCTGGAGAAGACAGGCACGTGGTCTACAGACACATGAAAAAATGCTCATCATCCTTAATCATCAGAGAAATGCAAACCAAAACTACTCTGAGATACCATCTAACTCCAGTAAGAGTAGCCCACTTCACAAAATCCAAAAACCACTTTTTGATTTTCAGCCAAGATACATTTGAGTTATCTAATTTTGAAGACCTTATAATATCACTTGTGCACTATAGATGACAGGTGAACATAGAGAAATAGTTCAAGTTATCTTCAAACAAAATACACGTAAAGGGCTAGTTTCTATTCACTAATAATCTATATTTTTCTTTAATATTATATTATACACATTGTTTTCTACCATATATAGCCTTTTTACTAAGCCTGAAACATCTGTACAAACAGAGGAGGAAAGTCATTAATTATATATGTGTTATTCTTCCTAAATTCAAAGCAACTGTTCCATGTATTTTAATGTTTTAAAAAACATTACTCAACAACGAACATTTTTAACATTTTTAACTATGTGGTGAGATAAATACTTTGCTCTTTTCATATATTCTCAAGTGTATTTATATTTATAAAACTTAAACTCATACACACACGTTTAAAAGCTATCTGACTATATAAGAGGCATAATATTAGAGGCATCACAGCCAAAATATTGAAACCAAAAATTGCTGTCAGGAAAATTGGGGGTTGTTGTCTTAATAACATAAGACATGATTAAGGCTGTTTGGGGCCCCTGTCATGGATTGATAAGTCTGTGATTAAGTTCTCATTTTTTTCATTGGCCATAGCTTTTTATTATGCTTATCTTTTTACACCCACTTTCCTAGGCCAGTAAAAGCCCCACTCCAATTTTGAGTCTGAGGCAGCTTCTTATGTAAGCACCACCCACAATGAGAAATAGTTCTTCTGCTGGGTATACATATTTCTCCCTATTTTTCATTCCAACATACACAAAACATCAGACAAAAGTTTGCTGTGTCTGGGAATTTCTTTGTCACTTTTTTTTTTTATTAAATCATAATTGTGTACATTGGTGTAATTAGGGCACAATGTGCTGACTTTATATACAATCTGAAATATTTTCATTGAACTATTTAACATAGCCTTCATGGCCTTTTAATGTGGGTTTGGCTCTCAAGTGAGAGTGCTACCAACATTAGTGACTCTTCTGAGGTCATATCCCTATGAGTGAGATGGGCTCCCCAGACTGGCCTGGCTGGTGATACTGGCTATTGATATCATGTAATTACCTGGAGTCCTGAAATTATGATTAAAATCAGTGTTTGGGATATTTTTATTTCACATTTCATTTACTCATTGGGAAATACCACTCTGATCAAAGGTG
>CAUYON010142965.1:0-12361 GCA_963573935.1 Arctocebus calabarensis | reverse complement strand
CCTTCATTCTGGACTATAGTTGTGATTCATCTCTCATATAAAAGTGTGAGTGATTATAAATTGGTTTTATAGTAGTATTGAGTACATTGGATATTTTTTTTCCATTCCTGAGATACTTTACTAAGAAGAATATTTTCCAGCTCCATCCATGTAAACATAAAAGAGGTAAAGTCTCCATCTTTTTAAATGCTGCATAGTATTCCATGGTATACATATACCATGATATATTAATCCATTCCTGGGTTGATGGGCAGTTGGGCTTCTTCCAAGATTTGGCAATTATGAATTGAGCTGCTGTGAACAATGTGGTGCAAATATCTTTGTTGCCAAGTGATTTTTGGTCTTTTGGATATACACCTAGTAGAGGAATTGCAGAATCAAACGGCATGTCTACATTTAGATCCCTGAGTGTTCTCCAAACTTCTTTCCAAAAGGAACGTACTAGCTTGCATTCTCACCAGTAGTGCAGAAGTATTCCGTTTTCTCCACATCCACGCCAACATCTGTAGTTTTGGGATTTTGTTATGTGGGCTACTCTTACTGGAGTTAGATGGTATCTCAAAGTGGTTTTAGTTTGCATTTCTCTGATGATTAAAGATAATGAGCATTTTTTCATGTGTCTGTAGACCATGTGCCTGTCTTCTTCAGAGACGCTTCTGTTCATGTCTCTGCCCATAATGAAATGGGATCACTTGTTCTTTTCTTATTAATACGTTTGAGTTCTCTGTGGATTCTGGTTATTAGACCTTTGTCAGAAATATAACCTGCAAAAATCCTCTGCCATTCTGAGGGCTGTCTACTTGCTTTACTTACTGTATTCTTCACAGTGCAGAAGCTTTTTAGTTTGATCAGATCCCAGTAATGTATTTTTGATGTTGTTTCAATTTCCTGGGGGGTCCTCCTCATAAAGTATTCTCCCAGGCCAAGTTTTTCAAGTGTTTCCCCTGCACTCTTTCCATGAATTTTTATAGTTTCATGTCTTAAGTTTAAGTCCTTTAACGGGTGAGAATCAATTTTTGTTAGAGGAGAAAGGTGTGGATGTAGTTTCAGTCTTCTACAAGTCACCAGCCAATTTGCCCAGCACCATTTGTTAAATAGGGAATATTTCCCCCTATACATATATACATACATACATACATATATTTATGTATGTATGTATATATATGTGTGTGTGTGTGTTTTGCAGTTTTTTGGCCGGGGATGGGTTTGAACCTGCCACCTCCGGCATCTGGGGCTGGTACTCTACTCCTTTGAGCCACAGGCGCTACCCCCCAATTTATATTTTTGATAGACTTCTCAAAGATCAAATGATGATAAGTGTCTGGGTTCATCTCTTAGTTTTCAATTATGTTCCATACATCTTCCTGTCTATTTTTGTGCCAGTACCATGCTGTTTTGATCACTATAGATTTATAGTATAGTTTGAAGTCTGATAGTGTGATACCTCCCAATTTGTTTTTATTGCTGAGTAATGTCTTGGCTATTTGAGGTTTTTTTCTGTTTCCATATAAAACGAACTACTATTTTTTCCAGATATTTAAAGTATGACAGAGGTGCTTTAATAGGGACTGCATTAAATCTATAGATTGCTTTGGGAAGTATAGACATTTTAACAATGTTGATTCTTCCCAGCCAGGAGCATGGTATAGTTTTCTATTTGTTAACATCTTTAGCTATTTCTTTTTTCAGAGTTTCATAGTTCTCTTTATAGAGATCTTTCATGTCCTTTGTTAGGTACATTCCCAGATATTTCATCTTCTTTGGCACTATTGTAAAGGGAATAGAGTCCTTGATTGTTTTTTCACCTTGACTATTGTTGGTATATATAAAGGCTACAGATTTGTGAGGTTTGATTTTGTATCCTGAGACGCTGCTGTATTCCTTGATCTCTTCTAGGAGTTTTGCAATTGAGTCCCTGGGGTTTTCCAGATGTACAATCATATCATCTGTGAAGACTGACAGTTTGATCTCCTCTGATTCTATTTGGATACCTATGATTTCCTTCTCTTGCCTGCTTGCAATGGATAAGACTTCCATTACAAAGTTAAAAAGCAGTGGAGACAATGGACAACCTTGCCTGTTTGCTAATCTGAGTGGAAATAATTTCAATTTTACTTCATTCATTGTGATATTGGCTGTGGGTTTGCTGTAGATGGTCTCTATCAGTTTAAGAAATGTTCCTTCTATACCTATTTTCTTAAGCATTCTGATGAAGAAAGGATGCTGCATATTATCAAAAGCTTTTTCTGCATCAATTGAGAGACTCGTATGGTCTTTGTTTTTTATTTTGTTTATGTGATGTACTACATTTATAGATTTATGTATATTGAACCATCCTTGGGACCCTGGGATGAAACCCACCTGGTCATGATGTATAATTTGTTTGATGTGTTGCTGGATTCTGTTTGCTAGGATCTTATTGAATATTTTTGCATCAATATTTATTAGAGATATTGGTCTATAATTTTCTTTTTGGGTCTTTTCCTGGTTTGGGGATTAAGGCAATATTTGCTTCACAGAATGTATTGGGGAGTATTCCTTCCTTTTCTATATTTTGGAAAAGGTTAAGTAATATAGGTACTAATTCCTCTTTAACGGGTTGGTTGAATTCTGATGTGAAGCCATCAGGCTTTTCTTTTAGGGAGATTTCTTACAGTTGATGCTATTTCAGAACTTGATATAGGCTTGTTCAACATTTCCACTTCATTCTGGCTAAGTCTAGACCAGTTTCCAATTATTGGTCTATTTCCTTCAGATTTTCACACTTCTGAGAATAGTTTTTTGTAATATTCATTAAAGAGGTTTTGAATTTCTGAGGAGCTTTGCCTTTATTTGGCCTTTATCATTTCTGATTGATGAAATTAGGGATTTGAATTTTATTTCTGGTTAGGTTGGCTGATGATTTATCTATTTTATTGACCTTTCAAAAAACCAACTTTTTGATTTATTGATCTATTGTATAATCCTTTTGTTTTCAATTTCATTTAATTCAACTCTAATGTTAGTTATTTCTTTTCTTCTGCTGGGTTTGGGGTTGGAATGTTCTTCCTTTTCAAGTTGCTTGAGATATCCCATTAAGTTGTTAACTTCCTCTCTTTTGATTCTTTTGAGGAAGGCTTGCAACACTATAAATTTCCTCTTAGCACTGCCTTTGTGGTAATCCAGAGGTTCTGGTAATTCATGTCTTCATTATTGTTTTGTTCCAAAAATATGGTAATTTCCTTCTTAATCTCATCTATGACCCAGCTATCATTCAGCATGAGGTTATTTAGTTTCCATGATTTTGTATGAGTATGCAGATTCCTGTTGTTACTGAGTTCAACTTTTATTCCATAAGGGTCTGAAAAAATACAAGGAATTATTTCTATTCTTTTAAATTTGCTGAGGTTAGAATTGTGACCTAAGATGTGATCAATTTTGGAGGATATTCCATGGGCTATGAGAAGAATGTATATTCAGTTTTATTAGGAATAAATGCTCTGTAGATGTCTGTTAAATCCAATTGTCGAATGGTTAAGTTTAAGTCTAAAATTTCTTTGCTTAGTTTCTTTTTGGAAAAGGATCTATCCAACGCTGCCAAGTTAAAATCCCTGACTATTATGGTTCTGGAGGAAATTAAGTTGCTCATGTCTGTTAGACTCTCTCTTATAAATTGAGGTGCATTCTGGTTGGGCACATAAATGTTAATAATTGAAATCTTATCATGCTGAGTGTTGCCCTTAACAAATAGGAAGTGACCATCCTTATCTTTCCTTACTTCTTTTGGTTTAAAACCTAGTGTATGTGTGAATAAAATCACAATACCTGCTTTTTTTTTGATTTCCATTTGCCTGAATTATAGATGACCACCCCTTCACCCTGAGTCTATATAATTTATCTTTTTTTTTTTTTTTTTTGTAGAGACAGAGTCTCACGTTATTGCTTTTGGTAGAGTGCCATGGCATCACACCACTCACAGCAACCTCCAACTCAGCCTCCTGCCTCAGCCTCCCAAGCAACTGGGACTATAGGCACTTGCCACAATGCCCAACTATTTTTTTTTGTAGTTGTTGCAGTTAGGCCAGGGCTGGATTTGAACCTGCCACCCTCAGTATATGGGTCTGATGCCCTACCTACTGAGCCACAGGTGCCTCCCATATTTATCTTTTAAGGTAAGATGAGATTCTTATATGCAGCAGATATCTGGCCTGAGTTTTTATATCCCATCAGCCAACCTGTCTTTAGAGGACAATTTAAGCCATTCACATTAATTGAGAATATTGATAAGCCCGGTAGTATTTTGGGTATTAAGTTTTTCTAAAGTCCAGTGACATTTTTAATCCTTTTGCCACTGTGGAAGTTGGAGTTTGATCAAAAGTTTCTAAGTGGGTTTACTTTGGTGGTAGAGGATTGTGCTGGTCATTATGAAGGGTAGGTCTGAGAATATCCTGGAGAGCTGGTTTAGTTATGGCAAATTTCTTTAACATATGAATGTCATTAAAGTATTTAATTTTTCCATCATAAATGAAACTCAGTTTAGTTGGATACACGAACCTGAGTAGAAAGTTATTTTGTTTTAGAAGATTAAAGCTTGATGACTACCCTCTTCTACCCTGAAAGTTTTCAGCAGAGAGATCTGCAGTCATTCTGATATTCTTCCCCTTGTAGGTTATCATTTTCTTACGTCTGGCTGCTTGCAGAATTTTCTCCTTCATATTAACTTTGGTGAAGTCTGGAAGTCATATTAAGTTTGGTGTGTCTGGAAGATGGTTTATTTGTCATGCTGGCATTCTGAAACTGCTTTCTGAATTTCAGAATTTCTTGCCATGTTTGGGAAGTTCTCCTAGATTACCTCTTGCAGTAGAGCATCTGTGCCTTTTGAAGCAACCTCATCCTCTTCAGGAATTCCTATAAGGCAAACATTAGTTTTCTTTGAATTATCCCAGAGCTTTCTGAGAGAATGATTCAGTTTTGCTCTCCACTTCTCTTCCTCTTTGGTGTTTGGGAGCATTCAAAAGCTTTGTCTTCAATGTCAGAGATCCTTCCTTTTGCCTCCTCCATTCTGTTACTGAGAGATTCTACTGTATTTTTCAGATCTTTGAGAGCTGTAAGATCTTGCCTCAATTTGTCAAAATCTTTGCTGATTTTTGTCTTTGAATTCATTGAATTCTTGAGACAACTTTTGAATTGCTTCTTGAAATTCTAATTCCATCTTTATCTCCATTTGTTGATCTTATTTGCCATCCAAATTCTGAACTCAATTTCTGACATCTCAGCCATTTGTTTAGGAATGGAATCATCTAGTGTGTCTGTTTTGTCATTTCTTGGGGGATTTGATCTACTCTGATTATTCATGTTGCCAAAGTTTTTCTGCCGATTCTGCCCCTTGATTATTTTTCACTATTTGCCTAGATGGGCAGGTAAGGTGAAATTGGATTGGGGGCTCCTGTAGTTATGGTTAACCAGCCCTTTGTCAAGGATCTGGGACTAGTGACTGTAGCTTTTTCTCCTACAGCTTTGCAAAGGACCATACAGTGTTATAGTCTGAGGCTCTGGGGACCTACTTGGTGTGGTGGAGTTAGGCGGCTCTGTCTTATATTCAGCTGGTCTTTTTGTGATCCTAGTGGATCAGTGACTCTGTGTTGAAGTCTCAGTTGTGGAGAAATACAAGCAACTAAGACACCCTGCCCCCGACAGGCAGCAAATGGGAGAGGAAAATCAACCTTTCTCATTGCCACACAACCAGGGTACAACCTGAGAGGATCCTTGCGTGATTGGCCCAGGTTAGGAGTTCCAAACCAAATGACCCAGTCAGTACCAATTCTCAAGTGTGAGAGTTTGAAAGGTCTCCAGCAACTAGATAGCAGAGGGCCACTGGCTGCTCAAATGTGGCTCACTCCTATGCTCTGTGGAGTCAGAAAGGCCCACCTAGTAGCAGAGTCAGACCAGGGCGCTGACATCTCTTTCCCCACCTTGCACCTCTTTCATGCCCAGTTACTGGTAACCCCATAGGGCTGTGGTCTTGCTCCCTCCAATAAGCAGATGTGCCAGGGCTTTGTGTCTGCCAGAGTCAAAGAAAAGTCAATGCACCCTCAGTCCAGCTACCACCCTCTGCCACTTGCTGGCTAGGGGAGATGAGGCCTGCCTGCCTCGAGTACTCCATAGCAACTGGAGAGTGTTCTACCTGAGCTCAGTCCAAACCTGAGGATAACAAGTCAGCAAATGATTTTCTTTCTCAGCCACCATGCCTTTGCTCAGCTGCTCTGCAGCATTGATATCCCTATAGGGCAAGGTCTGGCTTCCTTTGTCAGTCCTCAGAGTTGGGGAGATTAGACTCCAGCAGGATTGCTCTACTGTTTGCTGATTCTTTGTGGGAAGTGTTGCTGCACAGCTCCCAGGTGGCTCCCATGGCCAGTGAGGTGGCTGTAGCAGCTGCTCTGGGAGCATAGGGCACATGCCTCCAGCAGCAGGGCGGGGTGCCCAGCATGCGGTTGTGGCAGGGTGAGACACTGGTGGCTCTGGCAGGGTGGCTGCTTGGTGGCTCCAACAGGGCAGAGCTTGATGAGCAGCTCTGGCTGGGTGGGGCGCAGGGTGCATAGCTCTGGCAGGACAGAGTGTGTGGTGAGTGGCTCTGACTGGGTGGGGTGTGGGGCTGCGGCTCTGGCTGGGCGGGACATGGGGCACACATATCTGGCAGGGTGGGGCATGTGGTGAGTGGCTCTGGCAGGGTGGGGCATAGTGTGCTCAGTTCCAGCAGGGCAGAGCACATGGCTAGCAAGCCTCCTCCTGCAGCTGTTTTGCACTTTTGCAGAGCCAAGTGTGACAGCTTCCCCCCTTTGTCTGCATTACTCCTGGGCTCACGGTTACAGTGCAGCATTTCTACCATGGCCCTTGCAGTGCCCAGACCTGGCAATAAACCACAGACATTCTGGGCTCTGCAGGGGTTAGGCTTCTTGGACTGTCAGGAGAGGGGGGGGAAGGGTGGACTAGAAGTTCAAAATGGCAGGGAAAATGTTAGTTCAACTTTCATGCCTGGCAAGAGAGTGCTCTGGGTCACCGCAGGGTCCCTCTGGATAAGTAGTCCCCGCTTCCTGCAACTCTATCCTGTGCGGTGAGACAAGAAGTCCTCAGTTCACCACTTACCTGTAGAAAACCTATAGTGAGCCAAAAAGAAAGAAAAAAACAACACTCTTGGGGAAGGGGGCAGATACTTTTCCTTTGGGATGAGTTTGTACCTGAAATTTGCTTTCTTGGAGTCGCAGCTTGCCTCAGCAGAGGTAACGTGCAGTTATCACTCTTCTCTCTCAGCTCCACTTCTAATCTTCAGCACTGTTGGGTACTTTCTGGTCATAATCCTTCCCTCTGGATGGGGGCTTCTGTTGAAAGCTGACTCCAGTTGGCCATCTTGCCCCTCTTCCAATTTTTCTATTTTTGGTAGAGATGAGATCTCACTCTTGCTCAAGCTGGTCTTGAACTCCTGAGTTCAAGCAATCCACCTGCCTTGGCCTCCCAAGTGCTAGGATTACAGGCATGAACCAGCACTCTATGCCGAAAGTAATAAATGAAGAATTTAAAAATTAAATTTCCTAGGATAGATGACTTTACAACAGATGTTAGGATGCAACAAGTGAGCATGGTTTTCCTATCTTTCCCATATTCACTTGATGTTAGAATCTGATATTCTTAAGTCTTTGAATAAATGTTAAATGGAAAGCAGAATTGTTGATTCCATTTCTTTCTTCTTCTTTTCTTTTTTCTTTTGTAGAACTTTATCGCTCTCGGTGGAGTGCTGTGGCGTCACACAGCACACAGCAACCTCCAACTCCTGGGCTTAGGCGATTCTCTTGCCTCAGCCTCCTGAATAGCTGGGACTACAGGCACCCGCCACAACGTCCAACTATTTTTCTGGGGTTTTTTTGCAGTTCGGCCGAGGTTGGGTTTGAACCCGCCACCTTCGGTATATGGGGCCAGTGCCCTACTCAATATTCCATTTCTTTTTAAGGTTGCTTAAACAAATTTGATTCAATGAAGTCTTAAAAGTAATAGATCATATACTATAGGTTTGCAAGGAATATATATATTTTTTATTCTGTAACAAGTTTTCTGAATTGTCCTCAGATACTGACAGCGATTCGTTTTACTTCTCTCCCAACAAATGACCTTTACTTTTAGGCATGAACTCCCTCAATAGCCTGCTCCACACCTATGTGCTCATCTGTGCCCATCCCAAATTTTTTCCTTGCAGTCCTATAGATGCTTCTTTTCTTAATCAATGCTAATCCCTTCTTTTGTACATTTGATCCCTCCAGAACTATGCCTATTCCCTTTTGAACTACTATAGTCTGGTTTCTGTGTCCAATGTGCTACTGAAGATCATTGCTAAATCCAATGCACAATTTTCTATGATCATTTTCCTTGTCAGCAGCATTTACTCCTGAAATGATCACTTCTTCCTTTTTCTTTTTCTTTTTTTGGCAGAGTCTCACTATGTTACCCTCAGTAGAGTGCTATGGCATCACAGCTCACAGCAACCTCAAACTCTTGGGCTTAAGTGATTCTTTTGCCTCATCCTCCCAAGTAGCGGGGACTACAGGCACCTGCCACAATGCCTGGCTATTTTTTTTGTTGCAGTTGCCATCATTGTTTAGCAGGCCTGGGCCAGGTTCGAACCCGCCAGCTCAGTGCATGTGGCCAGAGCCCTACCCACTGAGCTATGGGCGCCACCCACTTATTCCTTCTTTGAATACTTTTTCTTGATTTTGCAATACAATACTCTGAAATTCCTCCTACCTCTCTAAACATTTCTTTTGCAGGCCTGGATTTTAAATTTCAGGGTTCGTCACAGTGACCTCTTTCTTATTCTATCCTCTTTCCCTAAGTGATGTCACCTACTCTAGTGGTTTCAATTTCCCTCTATATACTGATGACTGCTAAATTAAATTGATAACTCTGCTAATCTATGTCCCTGTAGTATAAGGCTTGCAACATGGCAGACTATGTTTTTCAGATGGCTACAATAGTATCTCCCATCCAAAAAGCTTTTCATACAATTGGAGGACTTTGACACTCCTCAACCTCCTATTGAGAGGTTGTGGTGTATGGCACCTTTTCCCAAAGACTGTAAAGATGCCGATGGGCCCCAGAAAGGGCTGGAAGTGGAGCATTTGCCTCAGTCCTTTCCAGTGACACAATTCAGAGATGTTAAGACTCCTCATGGGAGATGAAGGGATTAAAAATACTAGGATTTTGTAAATGCTACGTTAGAAGCTGAAAAAAATTATTACATTACTTTTAACTTATTTATTTATCTGTTTTTTAGACAGAGCCTCAAGCTGTCACCATGGAGAGAGTGCTGTGGCATCACAGCTCACAGCAACCTCCAATTCCTGGGCTCAAGCGAGTCTCTTGCCTCTGCCTCCCAAGTAGCTGGGACTACAGGCGCCCCCCACAATGCCCGGCCATTTTTTGGTTGCAGCTGTCATTGTTGTTTGGCGGGCTGGGGCTGGATTCGAACCTGCCAGCTCAGGTGTATGTGGCTGGCGCCTTAGCCCACTGAGCCACAGGCGCCGAGCCACTTTTAACTTATTTTTAAATAAAACCAACACAACCACTTGCAAGCCATAGTGTGTGCCGAAAATGAATGTTGTCATTGTAATAGATATTCTTATTTTTATTGTTTTGCTAATAAAGTAAAATATAGAAACTACTTGAATTTTATATGTCGGTAACTAGAAACAGAGGTTACCTGAATATCTGGGCAGAAAACTGACGTTTTCATCAGTAACTCAAATGGGACAGGGTGATGTTCTGGTTTCATAGCTGACCAGATATTTTCAACTTCTATTCTCCCACAGCTTATGTAGAAAGGACTGGACTAACTATTTAACAAGCAATTTTTTCTAAAAGCGCTAGCTGTGTTGTACGTGGTTAACATCTGAAAGATCACTTTCTGTGAAAAAGCGAAACATCAGTTTCCTGATGACTTTTAGTTTTTATGTGTGATTCTGAATAAACTTTCTCCATGAGAGCTTCTGTTGGTAATGAGGTCTATTCCGCAGTGAATTATTTTGTAATCCAGCATGCCAAATTCTGTAAGCAATGTACAGTTGTCCATCTGTTGTATAGTTTCCACTAACATAAACTACAATCCAGTTTGCCTCTGTTGAAAAGACTGGAAACTGGCCAGTTCATCCTGTTTCCTTTACTGCCTCAGTGTCAATACACAGTGTGGCTGAGAAGAAATTTAGGTGACATTCTTAAAATCTGTGATGGTTACATTTAGCCTAAGTTTCAATTAGGAAAGTGATTCATACTTCATGTCTATTTCTGGTAGCTAAATCTAACACTAAGTTAAGCCTAACTAAAACTCTCAAATTGCTAACTTTACAGTTGCTATAAGTAGCATGATTAGGAACTCCACACTGATTATTTTCAAAGAAACCATTTTTTTCATCTATACTTCCTGCTTTTAGCACACTTGTTCCTTTAAAATGTTTGGGATTTTAAAAGAAACTGGTAGTACTCAGATGTCAGCTAGGGCCTCCTATCTCCCATTTCATGAAATCAAAGTAAGATTTTCCTAATACCCAATTCTAAAGTCCAGTTATACTAGAAGATTTCCATAGTCTTCTGTAGGTTTTCAGGAATTCATGCAATCATGGCTCGCTCTTTCCTCTAATTCTTACATCCAGGCATATAGTACTTTATTTTACCTTAAAGAATGGAATTTTTTTTTTTTTTTACTAGTTATCATAACCCTTCTCATACCAAGAATTTAGACTAAATTTTTAAGGAGTTAAAGATTCTGGTGAGGAATCGTAGCCTTCCATTATTTCTTTGGCTTCTTTCTCACCTTTCCTACTTCCTCTCCCCTTCCTTTTAGGAACAAAGCCAATTTGTCATCTTTTCTTTTACACAGCATTTTGTCAGGCTGAGTATACTTGAACTTACTCATGATAGTGACTATAGTGATCCTCATATGTATTCTTCCCTGCTTCTATAGTATTAGTTGAATATTTGAGTGCCAAGATACCAATTATATTTCCTAGCCTTCTTTGCAGCCAGGTATAATTATGACTGTACTCTGGCCAATATGACTGTGGTATATGCAGAACTGAAGTGTACAACAGCTGTTTTTTTCTTAAAGAAATGAGCCTGCCCTCTTTTTAACCTTCCCCTCTTTCATCTGGCTGGTATGTGAAAGTGGTGCTGAGGAGCAGTCTTGAACTATACAGGAAGAGGGAACAGGAGTACAAGAGCAGCAAGGTGGACTGAGACTATGGCAGTCTCTGTGCTTGTCCTTGGTTGACTGTGACCTTTACAGGAAAGAGAAGTAAACCTCTATTCTGTTAATCCACTTATAGTTTGTGTTTATGTTTTTGTAGCTGAGTCTATTTTCTAATTAATACAATGCTCTTCAGGCTCACACCTTTCACAGCAATGCATTTCTTTTCTTTTCTTTCTTTGTTTTTTTTTTTTGAGACAGAGTCTCAATATGTCACCCGTGGTAGAGTACTGTGGTGTTACAGCTCACAGCAACCTCAAACTCTTGGGCTTAAGCGATTCTTTTGCCTCAGCCTCCTGAGTAGCTGGGACTATAGGTGCTCACCACTATGCCTGGCTGTTTTTTATTATTGTTGTCACTGTTGTTTAGCAGGCCCTGGCTGGGTTTGAACCCACCATCCCCGGTTCTTGTGGCTGGCACCCTAACCACTGAGCTATGGGCACCAAGCCAGCAATGCATTTCTTAAGAACACAGCGCTCTAAGAGGAAATCTAGTGAACCAAGTTTTCTTCACCTCTTTATATTTATGTACCAAACTTTCTGAAGAAAGGGAAGGTGAGTGACATTTTTTTTTTTTTGGTCATCTGTGTATTAATTTATTCATTTTTTATGTATATAGGAATATTATATTAATTGAGCTCTTACACCACAATATTTTTAAAATTGCTTTTGCAAATCATAGCACTCTACATTGGTATATAGTCTATCTTTAAAAATAATTTCTATAAGAATTACTAATAACTGTAGCCCCTATTATTTTATTTGATTGAATCATTCATTGTGCTATGATAGTCTGGTTATTATTATGAAAATGAATGTGACTAGTTTAGGAAAGTCATAGGGGAGAATATTTAAAAGTCTTACAAAATAAGATTATCCTGGGGGACAACATGGCTGTTCTTAACTCTAACACAATTTATGCCAAAAAAACATTTTTTTAAGTACAAATGCAAGTTCAGGAAGATGTGACATTTCAGTTGGGCTTGCACAGGCTAATGCTATTTTTTTTGTACAGTTCTCAGTGAACTGCTTTGGTCTGGGAGAAATCCAATCTAGATTTCTGTTCTCTCTCACTTTGGCGTATGGCACTGATTTTTAC
>CAUYON010142964.1:0-16616 GCA_963573935.1 Arctocebus calabarensis | reverse complement strand
GATGTGTGTTCCTCGACCTTGTCTCTTGGCTCAGCTCCAAACTGTTGGCTTTCTCGCCAAATTTCTGTCCTTTAACTCTCCTTCTGGACAGGAGCGTCTGCAGAAAGCTGGCTACAGACCGCCATCTTGGCTCCTCCCCCCTGTTTTAGATGTTTTGAGTGTGGTTCAGATGTTGTATGTGGGTTGTAAGGTCCTTTTTATTGCCTTTCATTGCAAAAGTAAATTCAATTGACTATTTACATGTCTGAGGAAAAAAAAAAGCTGAACTATGTTAACAGAGGCCTAGAAGTTAGTTCCAAATAAAGGGCAAAATGACTCTCCTACATGGCTTTTCGGGGCAATCAGGAGCCTGTGAAGGGAAGCCCAGGGCAACTCCCCAAGGCAAGAATAGTCCTAAACTATACACTACAGTTCAGTCTCTTAATGAAGAAGTGCAAAGAAAATGACCCTGGGTATTTGAATTTTTCTTCTCTATTGGTATAAATGGGAGAGTTTAAAATAACTCCAAGTTTCTGTAAGACTTCAGCTAATTGTAACTAATTCTAATAAGACTTCAAAGTGTCTCTCAACCCTGATTTGGTACTAAGTTTAATTATTGTTGCCTTGCTCACTTTGGGGGAAAGGGAGGTTGGAAAACATAGTATCTAAGATCTGCTCATGATAAAAAGCCTGTTTTATTTTGTTACTGGGAATTTAGAAAAAACTTGTAAAAATGATAAAGGATTACATGTGCAAACACTGTGCTTGAGTGGGGCTCATCCACACTTTAATTAACAGGTATATACTCAATTGCAGGTGCAGAAAGGGGCAGAACTTACATCAGGTGGGCTCAAGCTCCCAGACACCTGATTTCTCAGGCTGTGCTGCCAGCAAGTAATAAGGACTGGAGAGCCCACAGGTACAAAGCGCTACAGTGGTAATTTTGGCTAAATCTAGCAAAGCGCAGGGGCTGAGGAGGCCACTCTCCTCAGGGAATCTTCCCTGATATTGGAATGGTGTTTTCTTTTGTTTGACTGGAAGATTTCTTAGGTTGTTCAGAGGGCCTTCTGACAACCCAGGTACACAGAGGGTAGGATTGATTTATGACACTGGACGTTTGCTCCTTCTCACAGATGGGCAACATTCTCTTTCTAAGAGAACACCCAGGTAACATGTTCTATTGAGAAGAGAACTGTCATCAGGTGGGACCACTATGGCCCCCAGTCACCTGATTTTTCCGTCTGTGTTGCTTGAACACTCTGCTGGGCTGTGTTGGAATATCTTGATCTCCATACACTTAAAAAAGAATGTATGGTTTTCTTATGCACCAAGGCCTGGCCCTAGTATCAACTCTCCAATGGTGAATAATAACCACCAGGAGGAACTCTAAGTTATGTTAAACAAGAGGAGAAATGTTCTGAATTATCTATGTGTAAGCTTTCATTATTTCTCTTTTTATTTTTAATTTTTATTAAATCATAAACACATACATCATGTTATATTAATGCATTTGTGGGGTACAATGTACTGATTTCATTTAGAATTAGGAACGCTTATATCACATTGGTTAATAAATCATCTAATTTATTTAATTATTATGTTAAGACATTTATACTCTATACTAATAGATCTGACATTTACCCTTGCATTATGCACCATAGGTGTGATCCCACCATTCACCCTCCCTTGATCTGTCCTTCCTCTCCCCTCCCATCCATCCCTCCTCCCGCCTTCATCTTGGGCCATGGTTGTGATCTATTCTTCATATGAAAGTATGAGTGATTGTAAATTGTTTTCATAATAGCACTGAGTACAATGGATATTTTTACTTTCATTCTTGAGATATTTTACTAAGCAGGATATATTCGAGCTCCATCCATGTAAACATAAAACAGGTAAACTCCCCATCTTTTTTAAGGCTGCATAATATTCCATGGTATATAATTTATTAATCCATTCATGGGTCAATGGGCACTTGGGCTTCTTCCATGACTTGGCTATTATGAACTGAGCTGCAGAGAACAGTCTGGTGCAAATATCTTTGTTATAAAGTGATTTTTAGTCTTTTGGACATACACCTAGTAGAGGAATTGGAGGATCAAATGGCAGGTCTACTTTTAGATCCCTGAGTATTCTCCATACTTCTTTCCAAAAGGGGCGTATTAGCTTGCACTCTCACCAGCAGTGCAGAAGTGTTCCCTTTTCTCCACACTCATGCCAACATCTGTAGTTTTGGGATTTTTGTGATGTGAGCCAGTCTTACAGGAGTTAGATGATATCTCAAAATGGTTTTGATTTGCATTTCTCTGATGATTAAAGATGATGAGCATTTTTTCATGTATCTGTAGGCCATGCACCTATCATCTTCAGAGAAGCTTCTTTTCAAGTCCCTTGTTAACAATGAAATAGGATTACTTGTTCTTTTCTTATTAATACGTTTTAATTCTCTGTGGATTCTGGTTATCAACCTTTTGTCAGAAACATAACCTGCAAATATCCTCTCCCCTTCTGAGGGATGTCTGCTTGCTTTACTTACTGTGTTCTTGGCTGTGAAGAAGATTTATAGTTTGATCAATTCCCAATGATGTATTTTTGGTGTTGCTTCCATTGCCCGGGGGGTCCTCCTCAGTTATCCCAGGGTCTCAATGTTGGTTCAATATATGTAAATAGGTAAATATAATACTTCACATAAACAAACTAAAAAACAAAGACCATATGATTCTCTCAATAGGAGCAGAAAAAGTTTTTGACAATATCCAGCATCCTTTTATGATCAGAACACAAAAAAATAGGTATACAAGGGACTTTTCTTAAACTGATAGAGGCCATCTACAGCAAACCCACAACCAATATCATATTAAATGGAGTTAAGTTGAAAACATTTCCTCTCAGATCAGAAACCAGGTAAGGTTGCCCATTGTCTCCACTGTTTTTTAACATTATAATGGAAGTGTTAGCAATCACTATCAGACAAGAGAAGGCTTTCAAGATTATACAAATAGGGTCAGAGGAGATCAAACTTTCACTCTTGTCAGATGATATGATTTTATACCTGGAAAACTCCAGGGACTCAAACAGAAAACTTTTAGAGGTGATCAAGGAATACAGTAGCGTCTCAGGATACAAAATTAGTACTCAAAAAATCGGTAGCTTTTATATATCCCAATAATAGTCAAACTGAAAAAACAGTCAAGGTATCTATTCCCTTTACAGTTGTGCCAAAGAAGATAAAATGTTTGGGAATTTACCTAACAAAGGATGTGAAAGATCTCTATGAAGAGAATTATGAAACTTTCAGAGAAGAAATAGATGAAGACGTTAACAAATGGAAAAACAGAACATGCTCATGACTGGGAAGAGTCGTGTTCTTAGAATGACTAAGAACATTGTTAAAATGTCCATAATACCCAAAGCAATTTATAAATTTAATTTAATCCCTATCAAAGCACCACCATCATACTTTAAAGATCTGGAAAAAATAGTCCTTCTTTTTCTATGGAATCAGGAAAATACCTTGAATGGCCAAGACATTACTCAGAAATAAAAACATATCAGGAGGCATGACGCTACCAGACTTCAGACTATACTATAAATCTATAGTGATCAAAATAGTATGGTATTGGAACAAAAAATAGAGATGTAAATGTATGGAACAGAATTGAGAAGCAACAGATGAACCCAGACACTTCTCATCATTCAATCTTTGATAAGCCTATCAAAAATATAAATTGGAGAATGATTCTTGATTTAACAAATGGTGTTGGGAGATTTGGCTGGTGACCTGTAGAAGACTGAAACTGAACCCACACCTTTAACCATTAACAAAAATTGACTGTCACTGGGTAAAAGATTTAAACTTAAGACATGAAAATATAAAGATTCTTGAAGAGAGTGCATGAGAAACACTTGAAGAAATAGGCCTGGGAGAATGCTTTCTTTTTTTCCAAATGATAATCTACAATTGTGTAAAACCTATCAGATAGATCCAGCTTTTCTGGCTGTAATAACTTCCCGAAATGACCAGGGATTCCTGAGAGTGATGCTATCATCACCTATTTCAAACCCATCATCTACTCCTGCACCTTCCTTCATGCCTTTAGGAAACCCCAAGATAGAGTCCATTCCCAGAGTTTCTTCTGTTCCTGTTGGGACTCCAGAAAGCAACTATATCCTTTGTGTCACATGATTGAGACCATGAATATTGAAAGGGGAAATGCTTGAATATTCACTCTATTTTCTCTGGCAGATTTAAAACAAACTAAAGTTGATTTTGGAAAATTTTCTGATGACCCAGAGGGGTATACAAGGCTTTGATCTCTCTTGGAGAGATGTAATGCTACTACTAGATCAAACTTTAATGAGGAAAATGAAGTCCTGGATGAGACTAGAAAGTGGTGCTATTTGTGGCTCATGTCATACTTCTATCAGTATGTCCTCTAAGGGAAGGGATAGATACCCTATAGGAAGAGAGGCACTTCCCTTTGAAAATCCCAAATGGGACCTTGAGAAACAAGGTGACTAGTGGCTTAAACGTCCTGGGAGGTTTACCTCAATCCAAGAAAAAGTGAATGAATTATTCGACATTGCCTACTATTTACTGGGAGAAAAATTAGAGTCCCTCAGCCTTTCTTGAATGGGAGGCAATGAGAAAACACATTTAGTTGGCACCCAACTGTAGCGGTTCTCAACCTGTGGGTCGCGACCCAAAGGAACTGTATTAAAGGGCTGCAACATTAGGAAGGTTGAGAACAACTGCCTTAGAGGGTCGAATTATTTTAAAAGATAAATTTATCATTCAAGCTGCCCTATATATTAGAAGAAAACTCCAGAAATTGGCTCTAGGCCCCGATCATAACCTAGAGGATCTTCTTAAAATGGCCACAGAAGTCTTTTATAATCAAGATCAGGAGAAAGAGGAGGAAAAACAGAGAAGGGATAGAAAAATAATGACAGCTCTAGTAATGTCACTTGGACAAACAAGCACCTTTCAGAGGCAGAGAGAATCTAGAGGAACTAAGAGCAAGTACTTCAAAGTAACCAAACTGGCCACTTCAAGAGAGATTGCCCCTGGCAGCACTACTTCCTGGACAATCCACCTGGCCCCCATTCAGAATGCAAGGGTGACCAATGGAGAGCAGCCTGTCCCCAGGGACAATGTCTCCTTGGAAAGTGATCCCATCAGCCCCCAAACTGGACTGAGGATGCCTGGGACAGATTCTTACCACTCTAGCTTGTGTCATCACCCCTCAAGAGCCTTGTATCTGCCTCATAGTGGAAGGCCAGGATACAGAATTTTTTTTTTATTTTTGAGACAGAGCTTCGAGCTGTTGCCCTGGGTAGAGTGTCGTGGCATTACAGCTCACAGCAACCTCCAATTCCAGGGCTCAAGCGAGTCTCCTGCCTCTGCCTCCCAAGTAGCTGGGACTACAGGCACCTGCCACAACACCCGGCTATTTTTGTTTGGGTTGTAGCCGTCATTGTTGGTTGGCGGGCCCAGGCTGGATTCGAACCCGCCAGCTCAGGTGTACGTGGCTGGCGCCTTAGCCCGCTGAGCCACAGGTGCCGAGCCAGTATACAGAATTTCTTATGGATACTGGAGGAACCTTTTTGTACTCTTCTCTAACCCTGGTCTTCTATCCCCTAAAGCGTAACTATACAGGGGTTGTCTCAAAAGCCAAATAACATATTCTTCTCTTAGCCTTTAAGATGCAATTGATGTGACTGGCTATTCTATCACTCCTTCCTATTCATGCCTGAAAGTCCCGCTCCCCTTTTGGTTAGGAACATACTAACTAAAGCAGGAACAGCCATTCATATGCATATTCGGCAAGAACCTATACTGTGCCTTCCCTTATTAGAGACAGAAATTAACCCAGAAGTATGGGCTATGGAGGGTTAGATGGGAAGAGCAAGATGTGCTCAACTATAAATTAACTTAAAAAAATCCCACTCTCTATCCAAATCAAAAATAATATCCTCTAAAAGCAGAAGCTAAGAATGGGCTAATACACGTAATACAAAACCTAAAGTGACAGAAATTATAATACCTTGCACCAGTCCATATAACACATCTGTTCTAGAAGTGCCAAAGCCAAAAGGGATTTGGAGACTAGTACAAGACCTCCACGTTAAAAAAGAAGCAGTCATTCCTATCTATCCTATAGTTCCCAATCCATATACTTTATTACCTCAAATCTCTGAAAACCTGCCTGTTTTGCAGTCTTAGAGTTAGAAAATGCCTTTTTCTGCATTCCTTCTCATGAGAATACCTTCTTTTGCTTTTGAAGACCCCTCTGACTCGAACACCCAGCTTACAGGGACTGTGTTACCTCAGGGATTTAGGGACAGCCCTCACTTGTTTGGACAAGCCTTACCCCAAGACTTGAGTCATTTCTCATATCCTACAGTGACCCTTGTTCAGTATGTAGATGACATTCCTTTGGGAGCCCCAGATGCAGAGGAACACCACAAAACAAGCCAAGTTCTATTATACTTTCTAGCTGATTGTGGGTCCAAAGTTTCCAAGGATAAAGCCCAATAATGTGTCTGAAGTGCACTTATTTGGATCTCCAACTTTCAAAGAGGAAGAGAGCTTCAAGCAAAGAAAGAAAAGAACCAATATTGGCTCATCCTAACCCTCAAACTTTCAGCTTCAAGGTTTCTTAGGAATTACAGGCTTTTTCAGACTCTGGATCCCTGCATATAATGAAATAGCTAGAACACTTTATTCTTTAAAAATGCTAAAAAGAGTATTTAGTCACTCTAGAATGGAACCAGAAGCAAATATGTCATTCCAACAATTGAAAAATGCTATTTTACAGTCTCCTGCTTTGAGTCTTCCTACTGGACAACAATTTCAACTGTATATTATAGAGCGGACCGGAATTTCCCTAAGAGTTTTGACCCAACACCAAGGTACAGTTTTACAACCTGTAGCTTAGATAACTAAGTAATTTCTAAGTAAAGAAATTGACACCATGGCCAAAGGATGGCCACATTGTCTGAGGTGGTATCCTCTTTGATTTGCACCATATTATTCTCTGATGCTATTGAATAATTAAGTAAAATGCTATCAATTCCCACTACTCACTTCTCCAAACTTATTTTACACTCTGAGAGTATAAATAGTGATTTACCTTCAGGGTGTTATTCCCTCATTTAGGGTAACAAATTGTGTCAGTTTGCCTAGCATTGAGTGGGTTCCTGGGGTTTTTCAGTTTTAAAAGATGGGAAATTAGGGCTAAACTCAGGTAAGTTAGTCACTACAGATGAAATAGAACTTTGCAAACCAACCATTACATTGTGACGATTACTACTTTTTGCTTAAATATTTTCAGAAAGTTGTACTTTTGAGATGGCTATGAAGGCTATAAACCAATTATAACCCAAGAAGAAGGGGAAAGGGGAGAGAAAGGGGAGGAGAGGATGGGTGGAAGGAGGGTAATTGGTGGGACCACACCTACGGTGCATCTTATAAGGATACATGTGAAATTTACTAAGTGTAGAATATAAATGTCTTAACACAATAGCTAAGAAAAATGCCATGAAGGCTATGTTAACCAGTTTGATGAAAATATTTCAAATTGTATATAAAACCAGCACATTGTACTCCATGATTGCATTAATGTACACAGCTATTATTTAATTTTAAAAAGGTGAGGTATGAAAAGTTATAGCATTGAATAATTTTAAAATAGCATATATTATCTTGTTAGTATATAGACCATAGTTTTGTAAAAACTGTAAATATTACATCTCCTTTTATGTTTTATCAGATAGTCTCTATGCATTATAGTGAAATTATTGTGCTAAAAGTCAAACCTGGTTCTTTCTTCCCCTCTTATTCCATTCCTTTGATCTTGAGTCAATCAAGCATACTGTCTGATATTATCATCAGGTAGTTTTGACAATTATACTATTTAGTGTGTGCCATTGTCCATTTTTACTCAATAATCATTTAAGGTCAAGAAAGGATCTGTTGGAAACTTTTAGCCAAATACAAACATTCTATTCCATTGTTATTTCTTTTTGTAAAGACTTTATGGAGAAATATTAAAAATACATGAAATATAAATGTATATTTTATTAAGTTACAGTAGGACAAACACTCTTGTATTTGCATACATCAAGAAATAATATTTTTGGCTCAGCGCCTGTGGCTCAACAGGCTAAGGTACCAGCCACGTACACCTGAGCTGGCAGGTTTGAATCCAGCCCAGGCCTGCCAAACAATAATGACGGCTGCAACCAAAAAATGGCCAGGCATTATGGTGGGCGCCTTTAATCCCAGCTACTTGGAAGGCGGAGGCAAGAGACTCACTTGAGCCCAGGAATTGGAGGTTGCTGTGAGCTGTGATGCGATGGCACTCCATCCAGGGTGACAGCTTGAGGCTCTGTCTCAAAAACAAACAAACAAAAAAGAAATAATATTTTGCTAACACCTCCAAATCCTTGACCAGACTTCTGTCCTATCATAATACAATTCTTCTCCACTAGAGAAAAATGGTAGTTACATGTTTACTTTTCTATGAAACTACAAAATTTTTTCAGAGTGGGTGCACCATTTTATATTCTCACCAGTAATGTGTGAAAAAATTAGTTTCTTCACACCCTCGGTATTTTGTGTTTTCAGTATATTTTCACTCCTTCTGATAGTTGCTTAGTAATTTCTAATGATGGTTCTATACTCCATTTTCCTACTGGGCAGTGCTATTTAATATATTTTTATGTACTCATGTGTTATCTGTTTTTACTATTCAGTGAACTGTTTCCTCAGGACTTTTGCTCATTTCCTAAATGAATCTTTTTTATCATTGAGGATTTTTTCTTTTTTAATGTTTTATTGATTCTAAACATGAGCCATTTGTTGGATATGTGCTTTGCAATAATCTTGCCGAGTATTTTCATCCTCCTTCTGGTTCTCTCACAGAAAGAAAAAAAATGTTGAATTGTAATAAACTCCAACTTTTATTCTTCTCTTCTTCTGAATTATATGTTTTGAAATCTGAGAAGGACATTCCCTAACATACACCCAAGTCTTTCTGCTATATTTTTTTAAAAAAATTATAGTGTTTTGTAAACTTAAGCTCTTTTTCAGTTATTTTTTCCTTTTGGGGGGGAGAAGGGTCTTATAGAGTTTTAATTCTTCAATGACCTCTTCTTAAAATGCCTGTCTTTCCTCCATTGAATTACTTTTGCACCTTTGTCAAGTCAGTTAGACATATTTCCATAGGTCTATTTCTAGGTTCTCTGTGCTGGTCCATTGATCAATCCCTGTGCCTCTACCACACAGATTTTATTGCTTAATCATTGCAGTGGATACATTGTTTAAATTTTTAATATTGAAACAGCCTTGCATGTCTAGAATAAATTCTGTTGGATTAAAGTGTATAATTTTTTATGATATAATATTGAGCCAATTCAGATGACCATATGGTCTGTGTTTTTGCTTCATTTTATGTTTCCGTTTATCAACATCATATGTCACAGATCTAGAAAAAATAATTCTATGCTTCATTTGGAACCAGAGAGAGCGCAAAAAGCTAAAGCAATGTTAAGCAAAAAGAACATATCTCAGCAGGGTGTAGTGGCTCACTCCTATAATCCTAGCACTGTGGAAGGCTGAGGTGGGTGGATTTCCCTGAGCTCACAGGTTTGAGACCAGCCTGAGTGAGAGTGAGACCTCATTTGTAAAAATAGCTAGGCATTGTGGCAGGTGCCTGTAGTCCCAGCTACTCAGGAGACTGAGACAAGAGAATCACTTGAGCTCAAGAGTTTGAAATTGCTGTGAGCTATGACACCACAGCACTGTACCAAAGGGGATGAAGTGATACTCTGTCTCAAAACAAAGCAAAACAAATCTGCAGGCAAACAATACCAGAATTAAAAATATACAAGGTTATACTAACCAATAAAAGCATGGTATTTGTACAAAAATAGAGACCTGGAGAATGGACAAAACTGAGAACCCAGATATAAAACCATCTACCTACAACCATCTGTTCTTTAACGAAGAAGACAACAATATACACTGGGGAAAAGAAGTCCTATTCAATAAATGATGCTGAGAAAATTGAATAGCCACATACAAAAATGTGAAACAGAATTTATATTTCTCACTATTCACAAAAAATTGATTCAAGATAAATAAAAGACTTAAATGTAAGGCACAACATTATAAGAATTCTAGAAGAAAATATGGGGAAAAATTCATGTAGATAGCAGCCTAGGAAAAGAATTTATGAAAAACACCCATATGATAATCACAGCAACAATAATAAATAAATGAGACTTGTTTAAATTAAAATGCTTTTACCCATCTAAAGAAATAATAAACAGAGAAAATAGATAATCTACAGAATGTGAGAAAGTATTTTCACACTATACATATGAAAAAGGACTAATTACCAGAATCTACAGAGAATTAAAGCAGATCAGCAGGGAAAAATCAAACAACTCCATTGAAAAGTGTGTAAAAGATATGGAGAGAGGCTTTTCAAAAGAAGGTAGACAAACGTCAAATAAATGTGAAATAAATGTAAATGTAAAATAAACATTAAAAAATGATGAGCATCATTAATAATCAAGGAAATGCAAATTAAAACCACAATGATGTATCACTTTTCCAAGGTTAGAATGGCTTTTAATAAAAAATCCAAAAATAATATATGTTGGTATGGATGCTGAAAGGAACATTTAGCCACTGTTGGTATAACCGCAAATTAGTAGAATCACTATAGAAACAGTATGGAGCTAACTTAAGGAACTTAAAGGAGACACCCTATTTCATCCAGCAATCTCACTACTGGGTATTTTCCCAAAGAAAAAGAATTCATTTTATTTTAAAAACACTGTACTTGAATGTTCATTGCAGCACAATTAACAATTGCAAAGATGTGGAATAAACCCATGTATCCATCAGCTCATGAGTGGATTAACAAATGTGGTGTATGTATACTTATATATGTATACATACATACATATATATATATATATATATATATACACACACACACACATATATGTATATGTATATATGTGTATATATGTATATATACACATACATGGAATAGTACTAAGCCATGAGGAAGCATGACTTAATGCCTTTTACAGCTATTTGGATGGAACGAAGGACAATTATCCTAAGTAGCTCAAAAATGGGAAAACAAACATTGCTTATATTTTCTATTAAATTGAAACTAACTGATGAGCATACATGGGCACAGACAGGAAGTAAAACTCAGCGGAAACTCTGTAGTGGGGGAGGAGGGAATGGACAAAGACCTGCCTACCAAAGACAATTAACATTATCTAGGTGATGGGTACACTTACAACCTTGATTCAAGTATAAAGAAAAACAACACAAGTAACTGAAAATATTTGTACCTCCATAATATTTTGAAATAAAGTACTGAAGTCTAAGGACTATATGCTAATATTTTCTTAGGGACTTCTGTGTCTATATTTACAAAGGATATTGGTCTATACATATTTTTTTATTTTCTTCCTCCGATTTTGATAAGAGGATAACAATAGCTTCATGAAGAAAAATTGAAAAATAACATCTCCTCTTCTATTTCCTGAGGAGATTGCTTAGAATTGGTGTTAATTAATTTTTAAACATCTAGTAGAATTCTCCTGATTTATTTTTGGTAGTTTTTATATTATAATTTTAATTTCCTTCATAATTACAGAGCTATGAAAATTATCTACTTCATATTAGATAAATTAAGGTAGTTGTGATTTTCAAGAAATTATTCCATTTTTCTAAATTGTCAAACTTTCATGTGTAGTTATTCAAAGTATTCCCTTGTTTTTCTTTAGATATATGTACTTTGTACTCATATCACCACTCTTAAAATTTATAATTTGTGTGCTCTCTCTTTTTCCTTAGGTGATCTTGAATATGTTTGCAAATTTTCTTCATCTTGTCAAAGAAACATCTCTTTCTTTCTTTGATAGCTTCTATATTTTTCTTCTTTCAATTTCATGATTTCTGCTCTTAACTATACTTTTCTTATTCTGCCTACATGAGTTCATTTTGACAAAAGATATTGAGATATAGTTGTGAAATGTGTCTTCTTTTCTAATACCTTCATTATATCTTCATTTATAATCTACATCTAGATGTAGATTTTATATTTCCCTCTCAACAATGCTTTCACTATGCCCCACTAGTTTCTATGCTGTATTTTAATTTTGATTCAGTAAAATACATTTTTTGAAAAATTTTCTTGAGATTTCCTTTACAAAAATTGTAATGCTTAGAAGTGGTAAGTTTCCAAGTCTTATGAAGTTTTTTCATTATTGTTATCTTTCATTAATTGATTTCTCTGCATTGATAAAATACACTTTATATTTTCAATTATTTTATATTTGTTGAAGTTAGTTGTATGATCTCATAAAGGGCCTATTGTGGTGAGTATTCTGTGGGCATTTAAAAAGAAAATATTGTGCTGTTGTTGAGTAAGGTGTCTTATAGACATCAATTATTCTTATCCATTAAAAATGTTTTTGAGATTTGTATGTATCGTTGCTGATTTTCTGCCTATTTATTTCTATCAAACATTGAGAAAAAATTGTTGAAATATTCAACTGCTTTATAATCATAGACTTGTCTTTTCCTCCTTAGTATATGCATATTTAGGATTTCTATGACTTTATCAATTGTTCCTTGACTAATTACACAATCTCTCTCTCTCTCTCTCTCTCACACACACACACACACACACACACAGACAGGCACATTTTTTTTAATGATCCAGAACCACTTGTCCTGATATTAATATAACCAATCTTGAAAATTTTGCTTGCTTTGATTAATATTTGCATGTATTTTTCCATCCTATGATTTTTCAAGTAATCACTATAGTTATATTTGATGTGAGTGTCATATAGACATTGTGTAGCAGAGTTATATTTTTTAAAACATTCCTAAATTCTCTATTTTTAATTTTTGTATTTACAATATTTACATGTCATATAATTACTGACATATTAGGGCTTATGTATGTCATTTTACTGGGTTTTGGTTTTTTTCTGATTTTCATTTTTCTGTTATTTTATTTATGCCTACCTGTGGACTATTTACTATTTTGATAGTACCATTACTGATTAATTTATATAGTTGTTGAGTAATATTTAATGTCCTTACTTGAGTGTCACATTATATACACACAGCTTATCCTAGCGCATTGTTATGTTCCTTTACCTGTGCTGTGTGAAGAGCAAGAGCAGAAATTTTTACTCCCTTTACTTTTCTCTCTATGTAATATAGCTTCCTTAAATGTATCTTTCACACTGATTTAAGTTCACAAAAGATTATCTTTGACTTCAATTGTCAAACATAATTAGAAGACTAAAGAGAAAAAGGGCTGTCTATTTTATGTACTTATATATTTTTTTACTATGTTTTCTTCTTTATTCGTCATAGTCCAAGATTCATTTTGTTTCCTTTTTTTCTTTCTGTTTAGAAAGGTTCCTGTAGCTATTCTTTTTTATTTCAGATTAATATGTGGGTACAAATGTTTAGGCTACATTGTTTTTATTTCTTTTTGCGCGTGTGTGCAATTAACATGTATTTTATTATTCTTCATTACATTATTTCCCCACACCCCCCAGTGGTAAGACAGAATCTATTCACAGAAAAGAATACAGAAAACACTAAAGCTCCTGGTAGAGGGAGAGAACTCCAGTGGGGAGAGAGAAGCTCTCTCCGTATCTCTCCCGGTCTTTCCCCATCTCCTCCTTTGGGCTTTTAGTCTCAGGGTATACATAGGTGCATGGGTTCCCTGGCCAGGAAACAACTAAATACAGTCCCTTCCACCAGGGGCAAGGTGAATGAATGTATCAATGAATGGATACAGTCCATTCATGGAATTGAGGCCTAGGAAATTCACAAGAAATTGACCTAGGCATAGGAGATGAGGGTTCCACATATAGTCCTAAGTATGAAGTGAAGGGAGACACCAAGGCACAGGTGTCTCCTCAGCAGTTGTCCAGCCTTTTTGGCAATTGGAGCCTCCAGTGGAGGTTGGAGGTCCCCCTCCCTTCCTGTCATCCACCCCACTGGCTCTTCAGCTGGCTGCCACACCACCGACACTGCCAAGAAGGAGGCGAAAGATCTGCCAGCCCCGCTGAGCTGGCTAGGGCGCCAATTGTCCTGCATCAATTCTCCCTCTCCGAGTAGAAACTCCAACTGCTGTTAGGGAAAAGGGGCGAAGACTCGATCTAACTGCTTCCTGCTGAATCAGGTGGTGATAGAAGGGGGCAGTTGGGGTTTCTCCAGAGGAGAGTGATACAGGGGTTCATGGACTGGAACCATCTTTATTGCGTGTGGCTTGATGACATCTCTGTATAACATAAATCTGATTAGTGTATTTAGTAATAGGCAAAGGTAGAACAGCGTCAGGTCAGAAGCACTTATTCAATGAAGCCAAAAGAAAACCATATTAGGGTTTTTCTTGCTGTTTCCCAAACAACTTCAAACTTTCTTTTGGCTCACAAGTATAGGTGGTCTGTGGTTGGCTGTCTTCATTGCCTGCCACCTTAGAAGATGGAGGGTTCCAGGACTTCACTCGTGAATGATATATGCAAGAATCGACTCCTATAACTTTAACAGTAGAAGAAGACAAGATAACAGGAAAGGGGTCTTCCCAAGTTGGGGGTCAGGGAAGGTGAATTAGAGGGAAGAGTTTTGATCATGACGAGATCTCCAGAAGGGGAAAGCTCCTGTTTTAGTTAGTATGTCCCTCCCCAAACAGGGAGCAGGACTTTCAGGGACGATTAGGGAGGCATGAGAGAACAGCAAGTCATCCCAATTGCAGCTTACAGGCTGGGAGAAAAATTTGGTAACCAGCTGTCCAGACAGCCCCTGTATAGTTATGGATTTGAGAGATAAAAGACCAGGATTAGAGACAAGTACAGAAAAGGTTGCTCCAGTGTCCAAAAGAAGGTTTTTATCCTGGCACTGCACTGTAAGGCAAACCTGGGGCCCTTGAGGGGTGATGACACAAGATGGAGCCATGAGAATATGCCCCGGGCACTCTCAGGCCAGTTTGGGCTCCGATGGGGTCACTGTCCCAGGAGGCCTTCGCCTCTGGGGACAGGCCACCCTCCAGGGGTCACCCTTGCTTTCTGGACAGGGGCCAGGTGGCTTGCCCAGCCGGTGGTACTGCTGGGGGCAGTCTTCTCTGAAGTAGCCAGTCTGACCACATTGGAAGCACTTATTTTTCACTCCTCTGGTTTCCTTCTGCCCCTGAAGGTTGCTCATTTGTCAGAGTGCCATTACTAGAGCTGTCATTCTTTTCTGTTCCTTTCTCTCTTTTTCCTCCTTTCTCTCCAGATCTCAGTTACAAAAGACCATAGTGGCTGTTTTAAGAAGATTCTCCAGGTTATGGTCTCGGACTGTAGCCAATTTCTAGAGTTTTCTTGGAATGTCTGGGGCCACTTGAGGGATAAATTTGTCTTTTCCAATAATCTGACCCTCTATGGAGTCAGGTGTCAATTGGGTGTGCTTTCTCATTGACTCCCTAAGCTTCTCTCTCTCTCTTTTGTTATTATTCAATCATAGCTGTGTACATTAGTGCAATCAATGGGTACAATGTGCAGGTTTCATATACAATTTGAAATGTTTTCAACAGACTGTTTAACATAGCATACATGGCAATTTCTTAGCTATTGTATGAAGACATTTGTATACTTCATTTAGTAAGTTCTGCCTGTACCCTTCTAAAATGCACTGTAGGTATGGCCCCACCAATTATCTCCCTCAATCCCAACCTTCCCCCTTCCCTCCCTTCCCATATTCTTGTGCTACAGTTGGGTTATAGTCTTAGTATGGAACCTTTAAATTAGCTTCATAGTAGGGCTGAGTACATTGGATATTTTTTTCTTCCATTCTTTGAGATGCTTTGCTAAGAAGAACATGTTCCAGATCCATCCATGTAAACACGAAAGAGGTAAAGTCTCCATCTTTCTTTAAGGCTGCATAATATTCCATGGTGTACATGTACCAAAGTTTGTTAATCCATTCATGGGTCGATGGGCACTTGGGCTTCTTCCATGACTTAGCAATTATGAATTGGGTTGCAATAAACCTTTTGGTACAGATGTCTTTGTTGTAGTGTGATTTTTGGTTTTCTGGGTATATACCTAGTAAGGGAATTGTAGGGTCAAATGGAAGTTCTATTTTTAGATCTCAAAGTACTCTCCAAACATCCTTCCAAAAGGAATGTATTAGTGTGCATTCCCACCAGCAGTGTAGGAGTGTTCCCTTTTCTCCACATCCATGCCAACATCTCTGGTTTGGGGATTTTGCCATGTGGGCTAGTCGTACTGGAGTTAAGTGATATCTCAGGGTAGTTTTGATTTGCATTTCCCTGATGATTAAGGATGGTGAGCATTTTTTCATGTATCTGAGGGCCATGTGCCTGTCTTCTTTACAGAAATTTCTCTTCAAGTCCTTTGCCCACTCTGAGATGGGATCACTAGATCTATTCTTACTGATACGTTGGAGTTCTCTGTGTATTCTGGTTATCAAACCTTTGTCAGAGGCATAACTTGCAAATATTTTCTCCCATTCTGAGGGCTGTCTGCTTGCTGTACTGACTATGTTCTTAGCTGTACAGAAGCTTTTT
>CAUYON010142962.1:0-16117 GCA_963573935.1 Arctocebus calabarensis | reverse complement strand
GTCCTTCCTTCCTTCCTTCCTTCCTTCCTTCCTTCCTTCCTTCCTTCCTTCCTTCCTTCCTTCCTTCATTTCCTTCTCTCTCTCTCTCTCTTTCTTTCTTTCCTTTTTTTTTTTTTGAGACAGACCCTCAAGTTGTCACCCTAGGTAGAGTGCTGTGGCATCACAGCTCACAGCAACCTCCAACTCCTGGGAGGTTGAGGTTGTCTCCTGCCTCTGCCTCCCAAGTAGCTGGGACTATAGGCACCCACCACAACGCCCGGCTATGTTTTTGTTGCAGCCATCATTGTTGTTTGGCGGTCTGGGGCTTGATTTGAACCCACCAATTCAGTAGTATGTGGCTGGTGCCTTAGCTGCTTGAGCCATAGGTGCCAAGCCACCAGTGAAGTTTTCAACTGCAAAACTAAGATTGAGCTTCATTAAAACATTGGTCTTTTGTGGAAAGCTGTGGGGGACTCACCCCGCTTTTGCCCCTGCTATGGCCGAGGTTTGACTTTCGCTGAGAAGAAACTGGCAGAAGCCAAAACATGGAGTAAATAGTCCAGATGGTCAGAACTAGAGATAAACAGCATGGCAGTTTTAGGGTAAACAGCACAGCAGTTCCCAAGGAGTAAGAGAGTGCCAAAGAGAACCTTAAATGACCTTTTTTCCCATGAGAATATAAAAGCATGGTGTCAAAATAAAGTGTTGTCTCAGCCTGACTGAGTCCATTATCCTGTGTGTGTGTGTGTGTTTTCATCCCAGTGCCCCCTCCTCAGAACCTCGCTAGTGGATGGCGGGTCCATCAGTCTTTTCTGTTTTTATTTGACCAAAAGTTATGTAAGACTCAATAGTGCAATTTAATGACAATTTATTTTGTACCTGGTAGAAACCAGGTGCTGTCCTTAAATGGGTTACCTTAAATCAGTACAAATTGATTTTAAAGGCTTATGTTTGATCATTAAGAAAATCATGAGAATTTTGCATTATACACTATGATATTTCTGGGTTTATTTTGCTATACAAATAATTCCGTCCCTTCCTTTCTCTCTGAGTAAAAGGAATGCTCTAGGGAGATCCATACCCATCTTGTGGCTTCTTGTATCCCAAGTTTACATCCTCTGGTCCTACAAGCACTTTTAGGACTTCATAAAAGCATCTCTGTTACACAGATGAGCCACCTGGAGTCCAGGGATTTCCTGAACCTGACATCAGAGACCTATTACTTGCAGAGTGAAGATTTGGATTCAGCTCTCCTAGGATTGTTTCCAATATATCATGGCCGTGCAGGTTCTAGGAGCTACTATTGAAGCACAAGACACTAGCCTCAGCCTTCCATGATGTTATGGCATAATTGAAGAGGTGAAGTGCAATATCAAAAAGAGAAGTACTAGGATAGAATCATTTATAATTCAGTGCATTTAAATAGTCCAGTTAATTCATAATATTGGTCTAAGAAAATTGTTTTAATTGTCATCATAAACTGTCTGGGTAAGACAGCCCTCAATTTTCAATGTGAGATAATGGACGTACATGGCCACTACCTTCTATTTTATGAGTTGACAAAGCCACCTTCATTTCACGCAGTTGTTTAAATGGCCCCTATGTGCTTCCCCAAGCCCAAGGCAGTAGTGAGTCACTGCTATTTCAGATTGCCGACTGTATTTCTCACCCTTCCCTCTCCTCTCCATGCCAGGACATTTCTCAGCACTTTATGGTTACTTGACAGTTCCTCAGTGACAGAGAAAGACACCAGGTGAAACTAAGCAAATACTCAACAACTCCATCTGGCAGCGGCCAAGAGATGACACTGAGCTAGGAGAAAGATGCATTTCCCTTGCTGCCTTTCTTTGGTGGGCTACTGGAGGGCCTCTTAAGAGCACTACAGAAAGGCGATGTTAAGTGACCCAGGGTTTGGAGGAGGGAGGTGGACATTTCCGACCTCTTGCAGCTTTGGTCTTGTTTTTGCCAAGCCTGTTTGCCCTGTTTCGTCACACTTGGGATGCTTGAGAAATCACTTAGCTTTGACTGGCAAGGTCTTGCCATTTCTGGATTTAAATAGATTTAAATAGAGTCTAACAGGGGCAGTTGCATTTCTTCACTTTCCAGAGCTATATTTTTCTCGCGTGGGTTAAAAAAAAAATGCACACGAAAAAGCCCCAACTTCATTATGCTTCGGTCACAGCAGGGAATTTATAGCATGAGCCCAGCTGTTTGCAGCTCATGCCAGAGTTTTTTGATCCTAATGTAATTGAGCTCACATTTTGGAATCAGAAAATAATATTCAGAGAAGCCGACTCCGGAGTTTTCAGGTTTCCAGGACAAGCAACGGGTTCCTGAATCTATTTTGGGTTGTTCTCCTCTCATTCCTTTTCCTCTTCACCCTCAGAGCTCTTTGCTCCCTTCCTGGAACTAGGCCTATGGCTGTGCAAGTCTCTTTCTGTGCAAACACTGTTCTAACTATCCTTTTGAAGGAAAAAATAATCCCCACTGTTTTACTCCTTAACTCTTGCCTTCACTACTTAAAACTCCTTTACTTATGGTTCATAAATGCAGCAATAATACATTCAAACAAGAATACTAAGTATAACTTATTTCTTGGGCTTGGAGCCAGACACTAAGAGATTATGTGCCTCACCTCTTTTGATCTTCTCAACAACCCCCTAAGGAAAGTACTGTTGTTGCTTCCATTATAAAGATGGGGTTTCTGGGAAGCGCCCGTGGCTCAAGGAGTAGGGTATATGGGGTCGGCAGGTTCGAGCCCAGCCCTGGCCAAAACTGAAAAAAAAAAAAAAAAAAGATGGAGTTTCTGATGCTTAGAGAAGTGAACTAACTTCTCAAGGTCACACAGAGGTGGAGTTAGGATGCAAGTATAACTTGAATCAAGTTGTTTGGTGCCAGAGCTAGAAGTTTTAACCTCGTTGCTATACTTGATTCACCGCCTGAGACTTCCTGCTGAGTGCTAGGTTCTGTGGGGAGGATGCTAAGGGCAAAAAAGACACAGTTCTTTTCCCCTCAGAAAAAGAAAGTATAGGAGGGCAACATGGTAAAAGAAGATAAAATCACAGACTTGTAGACTGTTATGTTGAATATGGAATTTCTTCTGCCAGCCACATCCTGGCTAGCTAGCCTGGCATTACACACTTTCAGTTTGGCTGCAAAGATAATAATCATCATGGTAAGCCCCTTCGTAGCTCTTATTATATATGGCAGGCACGATTTTAAGTGCTTTACAAAAATTAATTCATTTAATTTTTATTATTCACATATTTTTGTTGACATTTTTTTAGAGACAGAGTCTTGCTACGCTGCCCAAGCTGGAGTACAGTGGCTATTCACAAGCATGATCAGAATACACTACAGCCTCAAACTCCTGGGCGCAAGTGATCTTCCTGGCTCAGCCAGGCATTGAAGGATTGATTGTGGATTAGCATCACATACATGATGATTCCTCACTCACTGGCCCCTTTGCCATTGCTAAGCCTTGTTGATTCTATTTCCTAAGTATCTTTTATGTGCATCTCCCCTTCTCCCTCTTCATTGCCTTCACCACTGCTTTAGTTCAGATTAACATCACTTCCTACCTGGAGGGTTGTAGCAGCAATCTTCCTGGGCTTTTCTGGTACCACCCTCAACCCCTCCACCTCCCCAAGACAAGGGAAGTCTTCTTCTTGTTCTTGCTATTTTTGCTGTTTTGATTTTGTGTATCTGTGTTTCTCTGTTGCACATAATAGAGCCATTTCTCATTCTTCTAAACTCCAGTCCAGTCTAATCTTGAAGACTTGGCTCTGCTATTACTGATCATATCAAAGGGGGTTATTAATGTCTACAACAGGCATGTCCAACCTTTTGTTCTCTGCTCCTCTTTGGAAGAATAAGAGTTGTACGGGGGCCATACATTAAATACACAAACACTAATGAAAGCTGATTAGCAAAAAAAGGGTCCGTGCTATCATGATATCTGACACCACGGATAAGCAAAAAAATGTCTTCACAAAAACAGCATGTGGACTGTGGGGCCACAGGTTGGACACCCCTGGATGTGGGTTGGAACTCCTGGTGTGCCATGACTTATTTTCACTCTGATTACTCAGCATGATTTCCGGGTTTGCCCATGCCTTTTAAACGTCCTCTCCTCCCAAATGAAACTCAGGACTGCATTCAGACACCTACTGCTCGGGGATGGGGCAGTTGCCATTTCTGTCTGAATGTTAGCTTATTCTTGCTGCTCCGCAAAGGGGAGATGAGGCCTAAGGAAATGATACTTTCTTTGGATGACACGCAACATTTTTTCCAGAAAATCCCAGTAAATAATGAATCAGGTCCTGAATATTCTGGAACATGAAACTCAATGCCACCATCAACTCCCTCCAAATCACAGTCATTGCCAAGTCATGGTTCAGCTTAGGCCCAGTTCTCCAAACCTTCCAGACAGAAAGGGAAAAAACGGTTCCCAACACCCAGAGTGCAATTTTACCAAGGACATTTATTTTTACGCTGATTTGGAGCATAAATACTGTAAATATCTTCCACCCTGTTGGATTTTTTTTTTTTCAGAGCTATAGTTAATGGGCTAACTTTCTGGCTTGGCACTTTATCAAGTTGATAGAACTGTTTAATGAAACCCATGGAGATTGGACAATTTAGTCTAATGGTCAGTTGCAACCCTTGATGTAAGTAATTTCCAGCAATACTGTATGCATCAAATGTCCAACCTGCCAGTGGTCATCAATATCCATTATTATGCTTTTGGTTGGCTTGAGCCATTAATAACCTGTCAGATTAAGCAATTAGGCTGTCTCTACTTGCCAGGGGAAATTGTTTTCCCCTAACTGATGATATTGGTTTTGTGGTTGTGCAGATAAACACTTGGTCAAAATGTTTGGCGCATTCCTAGCTGGGGAGTGAATCTTTTTGATAGATAAGGAACTGAAATTCAAGAGACTGAGAGGAACCTGCAGACAATCTTTGAGAAAAAGCATCTCAGTCATTCCTATGCAGTTTAAAAAAGTAGCTTAATTATCACTGGGGGTCTCTAGTGAGGGACTACATTTGACATGTCACACAGGTGAGACCATACTTCTCCACAGAGCCCCAGCTAAGTCAGAGCATTCAAATTTCGATTTGAAATGTAAACTAGCTCAAATTCTTTAGAAAGCACACAAGGGGCACTCTTGTGGCTTTGCCTTTTTGTACACTCTCAAAAGCAAGATGAAGAAAGGAAAAAAGAGGGGACAAGTTAAATGGAAACCCATTATTAACCCTCCTCTGTGCTGATTGTTTCTGATCTCTTTTGCAATTTTCCGTTTCCACTGTCATGTACATCCTAGTCACTCACCCACTGTGCTCTTCTTTTCCCCCTTTACCAGTGTACATACATCCATCAATTTGAAGACCTAGTTTAAAAATCACTTCTAAGGAGACTTTCCAAAGTAACTCTGCCCATACATTTACTCAAAGATTTCTTGTTCCTCTTCCTTTTGTGTGTGTGTGTGTGTGTGTGTGTGAGAGACAGGGTCTTCCTCTGTTGCCGAGGCTGCAGTATGATGGCATCATCATTACAGGTTACTGCACCCTCAAACACCCAGCTCAAAGGATCATCCTGGCTCAGCCTCCCAAGTAGCTGGAACTACAGATGTGTGCCACCATGCCCAACTAATTTTATTTATTTATTTATTTTTTGTTTATTATTATTATTAAATCGTAGCTGTGTACACAGTGCAATCAAGGGATACAATGTGCTGGTTTCATATACAATCTGAACTATTTTCATCAAACTGATTAACACAGCCTTCATGGCATTTTCTTAGTTTTTGTATGAAGACATTTGTATTCTGCATTTAGTAAGTTTTGCCTGTACCCTTCTAAGATGCACTGTAGGTGTGGCCCCACCAATTACCCTCCTTCCACCCCAACATCACCCCTCCCCTCCCTTGCCCCTTTCCCCATATTCCTGTGCTATAGTTGGGTTATAGCCTTCATATGAAACCTTTAAATTGGCTTCACAGTAGGGCTGAGTACATTGGATACTTTTTCTTTCATTCTTGAGATACTTTGCTAAGAAGCATATGTTCCAGCTCCATCCATGTAAACATGAAAGAGGTAAAGTCTCCATCTTTGTTTAAGGCAGTGTAATATTCCATGGTATACATGTACCACAATTGATTAATCCATTGGTGGGTCGATGGACACTTGGGCTTCTTTCATGACTTACTATTTATGAATTGGGCTGCAATGAACATTCTGGTACAGATGTCTTTGTTATAATGTGATTTTTGGTCTTCTGGGTATATACCTAGTAATGGAATTATAGGATCAAATGGCAGGTCAATTTTTAGATCTCTAAGTATTCTCCAAACATCCTTCCAAAAGGAAGATATTAGTGTGCATTCCCACCAGCAGTGTAGAAGTGTTCCCTTTTCTCTACATCCACACCAACATCTCTGATTGTGGGATTTTGTTATGTGGGCTAATCTTACTGGAGTTAGGTGATATCTCTATTTATTTACTTTTGTAGAGACAGTCTCACTTTATCGCCCTGGGTAGAATGCCATGGCATGACAGCTCACAGCAACCTCTAATTCCTGGGCTTAGACGATTCTCTTGCCTCAGCCTACTGAGTAGCTGGGACTACAGGTGCCCACAACAATTCCCAACTATTTTTTTGTTGCAGTTTAGCCGGGGCCGGGTTTGAACCTGCCACCCTGGGTATATGGGGCCGGCGCCCTATGCACTAGGCCACCACCTGCCCAACTAATTTTAAAAATAATTTCTGGAAATCCATTTTTTGTTATGTTGCCCAGACTTATCTCAAACTCCTGGCCTCAAGCAATCCTTTAGCCTTAGTTTCCCAAAGTCCTAGGATTACAGGCATGAATCACAATGCCCTGTCAAAAGTAAAATTTTAAAACAGCATAAAAGCAATGCATCAGCTATCTCTGAAAAAAATATTTTAAAAGTTAGCCAAACATGATGGCGTGTACCTACACTCCCAGCTACTCGGGAGGCTGAGCCAGGAGGATTACTTGAGCCTGGGAGTTCGAGGCTGCAGTGATCTATAATGATGCCACTGCACTCCAGCCTGGGCTACAGAGCAAGACCCTATATCAAACCAATTAATTCATGAATTAAATAACTAAACATTTATTTTTTATAGTTTTACTCCCCCCATTACAAAAGCAATGTGAGTGCAACATAGAAAACTGAAAACACATTTAAGCACAATGAAGAAAATCAAATATTACCCATAATCCTATGACCCAAATATAACCATTTAGTGTATGCCATTCACTCATTCAGCAAGCATTCATTGGGCACTCACATAAACTTTGGAGATATCCTAGTAAACAAAGCACCGTCACTGTTTTTTTTTGTTTTTTTTTTTATCCACAGAGCTCAAGGTCTAATGAGGATTTTTCCATCATCACAAAATTAAACATGCAGTGAAAAATTCTGTTAAATGCTATGAAGAAAAGGAACACAGCTATAAAAGTGTATGACAGGAGGACTGATCCTTGTCTAGACATTAAGGAAAACTTTCCTGAGGAAGTCTCATTTGAGTTGAAATCTGAACGATTTCAGGTAAAAGAGTCAAACGAGTGATGGGGAAGGAGGGAATGAGATGGTGGAGGGAAAGGATGAGAAAAGAAGATCCTTTTAAGCAAAGGTGGCAGCATGTGGCATATGGGATGTTCTAAGACAGGGATGTACAAACTATGACCTGCTGGAGCATTTCTGGTTTTTGTAAATAAAACTTTATCAACCATGCCCACTCATTTTTCTATTGTCTGTGATTGTTTATGTACCACAGCTGTAGAATTGAATAGTTGCACAGTTGAATAGTTCTGACAGAGGCCATCTGGCCTCTTTGGAAAGCCTAAAATATATGATATCTGTCTCTTTACAGAAAAAAAAAAACATGGTGACCCTGTCCTGGGACCTAGAAGAAGGCAAAGGTGATAGGAAAAGAGCAATGTCGGGATGAGGAGGTTGAATCAGGAACCAGATAGATGATTCAGGTTAAGAGTTTTCAACTTTATTCTATGAATGGAAAATGTTAATAACTGAATAGTTTAATCAGGGGACTGAAAAGGATTGTCCTTCTAGCACATACTGTTTTTTGATCTTTTTTGTTTTGAATTTGGCAGTTTAGGTCTTGTATGTATTGCCACTCTTCATATAACCTTTAATGGTGTCTTACTCTTTCATCATATGGCTGTATTGTAATTTAGAACATTTCCCAATATTTGTGTCCAGCTGCAAACATTCTTGTGCATTTTGTTGCTAATTCCCTTATAGTTTCTTAGAAGTGGAATTTGTTATGTCAACAGGTATATACATTTTAAAAGCTTTTGCCTTTATTGTATTTCCAGTCCTGCAGCAAGGTGTGACTATATCTGATTCCCACACACTCACAAAAAAATGTAAATATGTTTGCCAATTTTATACAAGAAAAGCCATACTTTATTACTGCTTTGATTAACAATTCTGTGATTATTGGAGAGGGTAACATTACTTTCCCGTATGGATGTCTTCTTTTGTGAAATGCTTATTCATATCCTTTGCTTATTTTTCTATGAGCTGTTTATCCTTCATTATTTATTTTTATGAGCTCATTATATATTAAGGATATTAACACTTTGACATCCATACTATGAATATTTTTTTCAAGATTGTCATTTAGCTTTACATTGTATTTATGGTATTTTTTACAGAATTTATAAATATTTACATGTATTTAGTTTATAAATCAATTTTTTGTTTGGATTCTGTGCCCTTGAGGTTATACCTGGAAAGATTTTCACTACATTGAGATTATATATAATAACATGTGCATGAATAACTGGTTTTAAACCAGTTTTTCTTTATATTTTAATCTTTAATCCATCTGGTATTTATTTTGGTAGTGGCATAAGATAGAGCTAACAGATTTTTTTAAAGAGAGGAAAACCCATTTTAGGAGAGATGAAGAAATATCTTTTAGGAAAACTCTTTGATCAGAACTCCCAAACACTGTATCTGGAAGAACAATGTGTCTTTGGGTGATGTGATATTATGAAGCATTTAGTCTCCAATCCAGTTTCCTGGCATTCAATTCCTATAGTCCTTAGACTCTCCAAAGTGATTTTTTTGTATGCTAATTATTGATGACTGGCAGCCCCTAGGTAACTTCTGGATGAGGGCTGGTCATTGGAAAGACCAACATGGATTAGAGGGTTGGAATATTCAGCTTCAACTTTCAAACTCCCGGGAATGGGGAAAGAATGAAAAGTTAAGTTGAACAGCCAATGTTTTAATCAGTCACGCCTATGTAATTAGGCCTCCATAAAATCCAAAAGGAGTAGGTTCAGAGGCCTTCTGGATTGCTGAAAAATGGAGGTTCCTGAAGTGGGGCACACGAAAGGAGATTAGGGAAGCTCCATGCTTCTTCCTCTATACCATGCCCTACACATCTCTTCATCTGTATCATTTGTAATATCCTTTATAATAAACTAGCAAATGTAAGTAACTATTTCCTTGAGTTCTTGTGAGGTATTCTAGCAAATTAATCAAACCCAAAGAAGGGATTGTGGTAACCCCAATCTAAATCTGAGGTCAGAAGTCCTTGAAACCTGGACTTATGACTGGTATCTGGAGGGGGAAAGTCTTGGGGATTTATCCTTTATAAAAAGAAGATCACAGCCTCAGGAACCTGTGAAGAACTGGCCCCACAGATCATTCATTAAGGAAATTTCCTGCTAACCTCCCATAAGCAAGAACATGCGAATTGTACCTATGTCTAGCACTTATAACTAAACCCTATCTGATTCTACACTAATAATGAATTATAAATTTAACTTACAGGTAACAGCTGGAGACAAGACAGAACCAGACATTCTTCCACCTACCCAAGGACATCACACATAGTACTCCTTTCTCTCCCTTATTTTATTTAAAATGTAGATTCCTTGGGCCTCACAAGAATGTAGCTATTAGGGTGGGACCTTGTAGCACAGGATGAGAAAGAATTCTCGACACAAAAATTAAGATAAAAAGAAGTAAAAAGTTTATTTTACTTTCCTCCAAGAGAGAGGAAAGGGCTCAGTACAAAAGTAAAAGAAAGAAAGAGTGACAGGAATATCATTATCATGGCTTGGAAGAATCAACATTGTTAAGATGTCTATACTACCCAAAGCAATCTATAGATTTAATGCAATCCCTATTAAAATACCAATGTCATACTCTGAAGATCTTGAAAAAACTAGTTCTATGTTTTTTATGGAACCAGAAAAACACCAAATAACCAATACAATTCTGCAAAATAAGAATAATTGGGAGGTATCACTTTACCAGACTTCAGGTTATACTACAAGTCTACAGTGATCGAAACAGCATGATATTCCAAAAAAAAAAAAAAAAAAAATGGAGACACGGGTCTATGGAGAAGAATAGAGAATTTAGAGATTAAACCAGTCTCATATACACATCTGATCATTGACAAAGCAAACAAAATCAAACACTGGGGAAAATAATCCACATTTAATACATGGTGCTGGGAGAACTTGCTAGCCACATGTGAGAGACTGAAACTAGACCCACACCTCTCACTATTTACAAAAATTAACTCAAGATGGATAAAAGAATTCAAGCTAAGACATGAAAGTATAAAAACACTGGAAGATAGTATGGGAAAACTCTTAATCTTATCAACCTAGGAAAACAATTAATGAAAGAGACCCTATTGGCAATTGTAGCAGCAAGAACAATAAATAAATGAGACCTGATCATGTTAAAAAGGTTTTGCTCAGCTAAGGATACAATCCAAAAAGCAAAAAGACAACTTTCAAAATGGGAGAAGATGTATACATGCTATGACTCTGACAAGGGGCTAATAACAAGAATCTACAATGAACTCAAGCATATTAATAAGAAAAGAGCAAAAAACACCATTAAAAACTGGGCAAGAGACATGAACAGAAAATTTTCTCATTAGGACAGAAGAATGGCTAATAAACACATGAAAAATGCTCATTATACCTAATTACCACACAAATGCAAATCAAAATCACTTTGTGATATCACCTACCCCCAATGAGAATGGCTCACATCACAAGGTCCCAAATAACAATTGCTGGCATGGATGTGGAGAAAAGGGAACACCCATGCACTATTCCTGCCCTGGCTCATGCAAACTAGTATGAGTTGAACATTCCAACTTCCCCTTTGGAAGCCTTTATGGAAAGTATGGAGATTCCTCAAGGAACTAAAAGTAGATTTACCATTTGACCCTGTAATCCCACTACTAGGCATTTATCTCCCCGCCCCCCCAAAAAGACATTTTGCCATAATAAAATTTGTGCTCAAATGTTCATAGATGCTCAATTCACAATCTCCAAGATGTGGAAACAACCCAAGTGCCCATCAACACATGAATTGATTAAGAAACTGTGGTGTCTATATATCATGGAATACTATGCAGCCATGAAAAGATGGAGATTTTGCATCCCTTGTAACAACATGGATTGATTTTGAGAACATTCTCCTAAGTGTCACGAGATCAGAAAAATAAGCATCACATGTACTCAATCCTAAATTGAAACTAGTAGATTAACAACTACAGACCCATATGAGAGGAAAAACTCAATTAAATTCAAGAAGAGTGGAGGTTGAAGGGTGTTCAGTCGATTACTGCCTAACAAGTGCAGTGCATGGATATGGCACACTCCCTGGGTGAAGGACACAGCTACAATTCAACTAATCTTACGTGTGTAAACTGTATAACTTAATGGTTTGTACCCTCATATTAATCTGAAATTAAAAAAAAAGAAGCTGTGACAGTAATTGAGGTGAATAACAACAACAACAAAAAGAATGCTAGTCCAGGGAAAAAGGATTCAGGTTCAGAGTTTTTATTGGGATAAAAGGAAAGGAAAAAAGAAAAGATATTTCTGCCAGCTGATAGCAAGAGGCAGCTGTAAAGTAGCTGCATTCATTTTTCCTTTTTTTTTTTAACCCTCTTCTCTGCCAGGCTGGCTTGCTAGTCTTTTTGGAATATGGTCTGGCAGGAACCGGGGGAGAATCATACTCCTATCTTCTCAGTTCCTTTCAAGTACTGTGAAAACAAACTCTTAGAGTTCAACCCTAGATGGCTAATCAATCAAACAAAGGGGAGAAGTTGTGCTGTGACTTTTCCTCTTTCTTTTTCTTTTTGTTAGATAGTTAATTTCTCTCCATCAGATAGTTTAATAGCAATAATGTCCTTTTGGTAGCTACTACCTCATCAGCCCCACCCTCCCTTGCCTTTACCCTTCTCTCTGTATGCCTTTAAAATGTTGAACATTCCAACTTCCCCTTTGGAAATAACAGACACAGCTTGTTGGGCTTTTTCCCAGGCATGCTCTCAGAATCTCAATTGATCAAAATTTTGCCTCAGTCTTTTCCCGGTTTGACATCCTCCATCTGTGGGCTCTGAATTGAATTGAATTTGAGGACACCCAGCTAGTGTCTGCAGGGGGAATTGGTTGCTTGGCCCTCACTCACAGAAACATGTGGTTTGGGAAAAGAAAGGATTTAAGCGTGGGGGATGAGGAACCTTTGATTCCTAGGTAGCCACATGGTCATGTGTTATGTGGAGCTACAGCTTGAGACAGAGTAAGGAGCCCTGTTAGGAGCCTGCACGGCCCCCTAAGCATGGAAATAAAGGAAAATCTTGAGTGAATTTAGGGGGCGTTCTGAGCACCTAGCTAGCCTTGAAAAATGAATGACAACTTGAAGAACAGGAGGGGAATAATTGCTACCAAAGGCTCAGTACTTGTCCCGGAGGGCAAACCAGTGAGACCCAAGAATAAGGACAAGTGGTTTGAGGAAAGGGAAAAAGAAGTTTATTAATTTGCCGACAGATGAGGAGGGCAGTGGCCTAGTGTCTCAAAGAGTGCCATCCTGGCTTTAGCAAAAAGACAGGGCTTTTTAAAAGGTTGGGCTGGGGTCTGTGAGACAAATATCATAAGTGTGGCTTCAAGCTATTATTTAACTATAATTGTTGGTTTCGGTGGACGTTATCTTTTGTTGACAGCGATCTCCTGATTTTTATTGAGACAATTCTGTTGAGGCATCTCCTGTTTAAGATACTAGAAAACACCCTGAAAAGAACATTTTTTCTATTCTTTTAATTACTGGCTTCAGGCAGGAATACAGATTTTAATGCCCCCCAAGATGGGGGGAGTATAAGAAACAACTTGCAATACATTTCCTTGCCCCTTTTCAGACCTTTACTTCTTTTACATAGTAGCAGTCATCCTCCCAGCCAGAGTCTTGAATTGTTTTGTTTCTCTATGAAAACTTAAAGATGGCATCTTAACATATATCCTTGGTTTGTTTTTCAGAAACCCTCACCTGATGGAAACTACAGATAGGAGAGAACTGAGGAATCAAACCCTGACCACTTCTTTGTTCTCCATTTCTCTCTGAGGGGCCTAGAGAGAGTCACACCCATTTCACCATTCATTTCCACTAATCCAAGAATCCCTGAACCCTCTTAGGACCCACAGGGCCCCATTTCAAGACTTCCTACCTTTTTGGGCCAGGCCAATATATAACCTCCATGTATTGGTTTACAAATTTACCTGCAACTTCTACTTTACTGAAATGTTCCCTTGCCTTTAAAAGCCCTGGCTGGTAAGCCATCAGGGAGTTTGGGTCTTAAGTGTTAACAGCCTGTTCTCCTAGCTTAGCACCATAATCTAAAAATGCCTCTTTCTCCTGCTGTACCTCTTGGTGTCAGTGTCTAGCTTTTTTGTATTAGGACAGCCAGTTTGGTTTGGTAACAAGCTGGGTTGCACTCTGTTACTAAAGGTAAAGGTTCCTAGTGGAATTTACAGATGGGTCCAACTCTTAAGGAGCTGGTTCACTGGGTGAATAAGGAAATGTAAACTAATAAAGAAAAAAAGCAAAATATTCTGTGCCTTTGTTATTGTTGTGTATAATAACTGAAATGAAATTTAAAAAAGAGTTCTACATTGGACAGTGTGGCTAGACCAACTCAGATTTTAGTGAATCTGAGCTGTAGCCATTATCCCTCAAAGCCACCCACAAAGGGAAAAATTCTGTAGGGACAACAGCAAGTATAATATTTCTAAGACCTTTGGTCACGGAGAAGGTAGTCACTATGGGGGGGGGGGGAGCAAAACCACACAGCTACTGAAACCAGAGGGAAGGAATTTGTATTTTGTAGATCAGTATCAGTTTCCCACGAGTCTTTGTTAATGAAATGAATTGTGAGAGTAAGTAGTTTAGGGGCAGTGTCCTTGATTTTGACTCTTGCAGAGTGGAAGGACATGCTTGTGTTGATTCAGAATCCATAGCTCGCTATGGAACACTCACAGATGGTTGTACCTGATCCAGACACAGGAGGTTATTCCGGAGGGAACAGCCAGCCTGGTGGACTGGATAAAAGCCACTGTAAAGTGTTACCCTGAGAATGAGAACAGTCCACCTGCCCCTGTAAATGCCAAGTGAAGCACCCCAGATGAAGGAGTTGACATGATTTATATGTAAGCCAGGTGGGTCCGGTTTTATGCTTTATGATCACCGAAATATTCACTTGCTATATATGCCCATTACCCAGGTCGTAGTAAATGCTGTGGTTAAAGGGGCCACATTTTCACGGGTACTCCAATTAACCTTATTGCAAAATCAAACTACAGTCTGAGAAGGCTTGTTGAATTTGCTCTCTCAGCTTCCCCTCATGGGTCTCACAGAGGCTAATAAAAACAATATATTGAAGGGTAAGGACACAGGGAAGATTCAAAAGCTTCATCCCAGGTTTTTAAATGGTTATTTAGAAATATCATGAATAAATAAAATGTTGATAAACATGAAACCAGGAAGAAAAAAAAAAAATAGAGAAGAGTCATGGGGTTCATTCCAGCCGGGGTAAAATCTTTAGATGGTTACTAAGAATGGGATGACTAAAATGGCCACTGATGGGGTTAATACAACATTACTGAAAGTTGTGACCAAAGGGAGCCTTGCTGGTCCTCCAATATTGAAGGGTTCTAAACAGGTTTGCTCTGTTTTCTCCATTTTGGAGAAATTTTAAAAGTCAGAAGGCAGATTGCAATGGAAAAAATCTGATCTAAAATTGCCTGAGGCAATAGGCAAATTAAGATAAAGATTGACAAAAGGGCCAGGGTCCCTTGGCTCAATCCTCTGGTAAGGACCCAAAGCCTTTTGAATGAGACAGGGTAAAGTGGTCTGGGGTGGAGAAGAGGAGTTCCTGGGACTAGAACATAAAAATGTAAGGACTGATAGGATTGTGAAAGTGGGAATGTTTATGTGAAGTAATTGTGTCTTATTTACCTAAATGCTTTATGGGAATGGACATGGTACGTGACTGGGTGGTATCCCCCCTACCTAATACTGTAAAACAGAAGGCATATAAGCCTGCCCTTCAAGCAGTATTAATTGGGCATGCTAAATGGGAACCAGTAAGATCGCCTAAGCCCAGAGTGTAGAATAGAAGCTGGCGTGCTGGTGAAGACAAATTCTCCATTTGCTAGTCTGCTGTGGAGTATTTACTGGGTCTTAAGGCAAAGGCCAGGGAGCACCTTTCAACTATGACTACTGGGACTATGGACTAGAGAATTTCCGCTTGAAGGCCATTTACTTCCTTGTTATGGGACATTCACTAAAGCGCCCCCTATGATTGAAGGACACTTGGCATACTCATGCCATCTTGGGGGATGTCAGTGAAATGCTTCCAGGGGGATAGCTGTGCCCAGCAGAGTTCCTTAATAAAATGGCAATGGTTTATATAGGATACATTACCTGGGGAGTGCAAAGAGGAGAGGCTCAGAAGCAGGAAACCTCTTGTTCCCCTTGGACTGAACTATGGATCTGTGTGAGGAGCTGCTGGATTCCACAGTGCCCTATAAACAGCTTTCAATTGACTTACTAAGAGCCATGTGGTTTGTGGATGGCACTTCCACAAACCACACCTATTGTTAATAGGCAATATTCTTTTTTTTTTTTTTATTTTTTTTTATAATTTTATTGAATCATAATTCTGTACATTGGTGCAATCATAGGGCATGATTCATATACATTCAGAAATGTTTTGATCGTACTGTTACAGATAGCCTTCATGGCATTTTCTTGATCACTA
>CAUYON010142957.1:0-17473 GCA_963573935.1 Arctocebus calabarensis | reverse complement strand
CAATGTAGAAGTGTTCCCTTTTCTCCACATCCATGCCAGCAATATGATTGTTTTCTAAAGAGAAAGTTGGCCTGTTTGTTCTTGGCATGTAGCTTCTTGTTTATTTAAATTGATATATTCCAAAGGACTTGTGCTTAGTGTTTGCCTTTCTGTGAATGTGAGTTTATGTAAGTTCTTACTTATGCTGTTGTGTAGATTATTAATTAACCTTCCTACTGTGGTGAGAAGACACCTAGCAACTACTCATAAACTCTGGTAGGGTTCTGAATAATGCCTAACGAAAAAGTGGGGGAGGACAGATACCATCTACTTTTGTAAAAGTAGTTACACCAATGTTAAGTTAAATCACTTAAACATTTTTAGGTCTTTCATCTGTAAAATGAATTTCTTAAATATTTCCTTTGGTGTTTGGACCTTAATTGAAAATTAAGGGACCAAAACAGAAAATAGACCAGAAACATAAAGTGGTGTGTTGAAGTTACAGGTCTGGAGTCTTTGTTGTATATTGCCTCTCCACTTGTATTTGTAAGACTGTTGATCAGACTTCACAGTCAGGGAGTCTGACCTTCTTTCTGATTCAGTAAATAGGCCATTTACTGAATGGCCTAGGAGTGGGTCTAGGAGTGAGTCTTCTTTGGCCTCATGGTTGAGGAGGAGGCTCTTATATGATTGGGTGTTTAGCACCTGGCAGATAACAGTTGCTTGGGAGTGTCACAATATGCTGTGGGGTGACAGATGGGCCATTGTGTTCATGTTCAGATTCCCCTTTGGTAGCCCTCTCACCTCTGATATTTTTACTCCATTCCTTTATGGTTTTAGGGTTTGGGATATTTAAAATATTACTTTAGAAGTTTTTCAGATTATTTAACCTGGATCTTGGGAATTTTTAGAGCAAATCAGAATATCACATAAATTATCAAAAAGAGCATAGGATTTTGGGTAGTGACCACAGTGGGATAGTGGAAAAACAAGTCATGCCTGACTAATTTAATTTCCTCTATGATAGAAGTAAAGCAGTATTTAAAGGAGGGTAATAATACAGAATATCTGCAATTCGATTTTATAAGGCTTTTCTAGCTTGTCAGTTATTTTCTAAAATGAGTTTGGAAGCCAAATATTTTTGTAGAAATTTTAGGGTTTTCAATCTTTTTGAGTTTATAGAGCGCTTTTGCATTACTATTAGTGGGCCAGAACACCGATCCATGTTGTAACAAAATAGGACCTATTATTGAGGGAGCAAGTACAACTTATACAGGTGATATGACTATATTTTCTATCTCTTAAAGGTAGCTCATTAAACCCTAGGAGTTGATGGAGATATGTAAAACCAGTGACCTACACTTTTTTATTCTCAAACCTTATCATTTCATGATTGCTGAGGGCTCTTTTGATGCTCCCCACCTACAATCCTAAACAAAAAATGTGATGATTATCTTACATCTCAGATGGAGAGGTCAGTAGGCCTGAAGGGATGGGGTGAGTAGAGCCGGGTTCCTGTAAACATCATTGAATGTGGTAATTTGCTGGGGTGATTTTAAGGGTATAAATAATAACTTTTTGAATGAGTTATTGTTGGAGATATGTTCCTTTAGGTCTATTTTCTTCATTACTTCTAAAAATTGAGCCCTCTTGGGAGTAGTAACATTTAATTCATACGAAAACATTGCTTTCCTTCTATGAGTTTAGGAGAAATCCATTGATTCATACTAAATCAGTTATGTTTTCCTCCTGTGATTTTAGGAGAAACCCAGGAAACTGGAGACTGTTAAGTGCATTTTGCAAGTGGTCATAGATGAAAAAAACTCATAAAAATTTTGACTTAGCATCAGTTCACAGATAGATGTAGCTTATATAGTAAGTATAGGTCAAGAACAAAATGCCAAACGTTTTCTTGCGAGTAATGACTTTGGTTTTGTGTTAGCGCCTTCACGTCATCTCTGGCCTTGACTGTATCTATACTTGAGCGGATCTAATCAGCAAGAGGTAATTAAAGTATCATCATGTACCCTACACAATACACATAATATCTTCCAACATTCCTTTTATGTGCATGAATAGTCAGTGTTTCCAGGAAAGGCCACTCCTACATTTATACTGGTTGTTATCAACTGGGGGTGATTTTGTTCCTCAGGAGACATTTGGCGACGTCTGGAGATATTGCTGTAACTGGAGATGGGGGCTTGGTACTGACATCTAGTGATCAGGGGTCAGAGATTTTGGTAAACATCCTATAATGCACAGAACAGCCTTCTAAAATGAAGAGTTATCCACCCCCAACATCAGTAGTGTGAAATTGTGAGAAACTCTAATTTACACCCTAGGATTCCCATCTTTCTTTCCTACTCAAGGGCAGTTTCCCCTTGCTTTCTTGTAAAACTGCTTTGTCTGATCTACTGAAAGACTTTCTTCATTTAACTCTTCCAGATTTGTATATCCAACTAATTCTTTGATACTCCTTCTTGAATGTCTAATACTTACCACAAGGTCTCCAGCCTTGTAACATTTTCTTCCTACAGCCTTCTTCAAATCAATATGGCAACTCCATGTTTTCAGTTCCCTTATAATCGATTTTTTCTATTCCATTTATATTGTATATCTAATGTTAACAAATTCTCTTGGCTATACCCTCAACACACATCCAGGATCTGACTACTTCTTATCTTCTCCAGCACCCAGCTTGTCATCACCCTGGTCCAAGACATTATAATTTCTTTCCTGGATTTGGCAGTACGATCTTAAATGGTCCTCCTGTCTTTAATTTAGCCTCCTCCAGTTTGTTTTCAATGTAGTTGCTAGAATGATCCTGTTAAAATATAAATCAAATCTTGTTAGTCCTTGTACAGAACTTTTAAATAATGTATTTTTATTTATTTATTTTTTATTGTTGGGGAATCATTCAGGGTACAAAGAGCCAAGTTACACTGCTTGTAGTTGCTGAGTGAAGTTGCTCTAATAATAGTGTCCCACCTCCGAGAGGTGTGTCACACACCATGGCCCCCCACCCTCTTCCCTTTTTCCCTCTCTCAACTGCCCCCTTCCTCCTCCCTGCACCATATACTAGAATCATTTGTCATATCAGAATTGAGTACATTGAAAAATCTTGCTTCTCCATCCTTATGATGCTTTACTAAGAAGAATGTATTTCAACTCTGTCTAGGTTAATACAAAAGATGTAAAGTCACCATCTTTTTTAGTGGCTGAATAGTATTCCATGTTGTACATGTACCAAAGCTTATTAATTGATTCCTGGATTGGTGGGCATTTAGGTTGTTTCCACAATTTGGCAGTTGTAAATTGAGCTACAGTAAACAGTCTAGTGCAAATGTCCTTATGATAAAGTGATTATTTTTTTTCTTCTAGGTAGATGCCCAGTAATGGGATTGCAGGATGAAATGGGAGATCTAGTTTGAGTACTTTGAGCAGTGGTTCTCAACCTGTGGGTCATGACCCCTTTTTAACAATGAAAATACATTGTGGCATTAAGAAGGTTGAGAACCACTGACTTTGAGAATTCTCCATACTTCCTTCCAAAAGGTTCCATTAGTTTGCAGTCCCACCAGCAGTGTAAAAGTGTTCTCTTCTCTCCACAACCACGCCAGCATCTGCAGTTTTGAGACTTTGTGATGTGGGTCATTCTCACTGGAGTTAGGTAATATCTCAATGTGGTTTTGATATGCATTTCTCTGATAATTAGGGACAATGAGCATTTTTTCTTCTGTTTATTAGCCATTTGTCTGTCTTCTTTAGAGAAGGTTCTGTTCATGTCACTTGCCCATTGATATAACGTTTTTTTTCTTTTTTTTTTTTTTTTTTGCCGAGACAGAGTCTCACTCTATCGCCCTCCGTAGAGTGCTGTGGAGTCACAACTCACAGCAACCTCCACTTCTTAGGCTTAAGCGATTCTCTTGCCTCAGCCTCCCAGGTAGCTGGGACTACGGGTGCCTGCCACAGCGCCTGGCTAATTTTTGATGCAGGTCAGCTGGGGCTGGGTTTGAACCCGCCACCTTCGGTATATGGAGCCGGCACCCTACTTGCTGAGCCACAGGCGCCGCCCGATATAAGGGATTTTTGGCTCTTTTTTTGTTTGAGTTCTCTGTAGATTGTAGTTATCAAGCTTTTGTCTGATTCATAATATGCAAATATCTTTTCCCATTCTGAAGGTTGTCTGTTTGCTTTGGTTATTGTCTCCTTAGTTGTACAGAAGCTATTAGTTTAATTCCCATTTGTTTATGTTTGTTGTTGCGATTGTCCCTGAAGTCTTCTTCATAAAGTCTTTCCTCAGGCTGATATCTTCAAGTGTTTTCCCACACTTTCTTTGAGGATTTTTATTGTTTCATGCCTTAAGTTTAGATATTTTATCCTTCTTAAATCTATTTTGGTGAGTGGAGAAAGGTGCAGGTTCAGTTTCAGTCTTTTACATGTGGTTATCCAGTTCTCCCAGCAACATTTATTGAATAGAGAGTCGTCCTTCCCCCAGTGAATATTCTTGTTTGATTTGCCAAAGATCAGGTGGTAGTAAGATTTCAATTTCATTTCATGGTTTTCTATTTGATTCCAGGTGTCTATGTCTCTATTTTTGTTCCAATACCATGCTGTTTTGATCATTGTGGCCTTGTAGTATAGCCTAAAGTCTGGTAGGCTAATGACCCTGGCTTTGTTTTTATTACTAAGAATTGCCTTAGCTATACAGGTTTTTTTTTTCTGGTTCTATACAAAATGAAGAATTAATTTTTCCAAATCTTGAAAGTATGATGTTGGTATTTTAATGGGGATTGCACTGAATCTGTAGATTGCTCAGGGAAATATAGACATTTTAACAATGTTGATTCTTCCCACCCATGAGCATGGAATGTTCTTCCATTCTTTAATGTCTTCTGCTGTTTCTTTTCTTAGGGCATCATAGTTTTCTTTATAGAGGTCCTTCGCCTCTTTTGTTAGGTATATTCCTAGGTATTTCATTTTCTTTGAAGCTACTGTGAAGGAAATTTATTTATTTTTTTTGAGGCAGAGTTTCACTCTTTTGCCCTGGTTATAGTGCCATGGCATCATAGTTCACAGCAACCTCAAACTCCTGGGCTCAAGTGATCCTCTCGCTTCATCCTCCCTTGTAGTTTGGACTACAGGTGCCTGCCACCATGCTTGGCTAGATTTTCTAGTTTTATTTTGATATTTTATATATATTTTTAATTTTTCCATTTTTAGTAGAGATGAAGTCTTGCTCTTGCTAAGACTGGTCTTGAACTCCTGAGCTCAAGGTGTCCACCTGCCTTGGCCTCCCAGAATGCTAGAATTATTACAGGCATGAGCCACCATGCCCACCCTCAAATAACTTTTTTTTTAAACTCAGACTAAAAACTCAATAAGTAATTTTTTACTGTACTGTTATTTTTTTTAGTACTGAGAATAGAAAGAACCTGGTACAAAACAATATTCAGTAAGTCAGTAAATGGAAATGGCATTTAACTATGATGCACAACATTCTTATGGTAAACACAGTGATCTTTTCATAGGCTATTTTTATAATACTTTTTGGGATAGATCAGTGGCATTAAGTCATTTAGAAAAATCTATTTTATAGGATGAGGCAGAGAGAGCTGACATAATATAATCCTGGTATATAGCTCTACTGTGAGGTTTAATCCAAGGATATATATTAATGTATCAAGAGGAATTGGCAGACTTTATACCCATCAGGCTGTTCTCAAATTTTCCTCAATTATGCTTTTGAAAAACTTTGATACATAACAAATTAGAGACTAATAAGACATACCTGAGGTGTATAAATTCTGTATTTTCAGAGTTTAAGAGTTACATGTTGTGTTAGGATCCCATAGTTTGGGTTCCTGAACAGAGTTTTATTTTCTCACAGTTTTAGAGGTTAGAAATCCAAGAGCAAGGTGTCAGCAGATTTGGTTTCTCTTGAGGAATTTCTCCTTTGCTTGTACATTGTCCCCTTGCTGTGTCCTCATAGGGCCTTTCCTCTGTGTGTTCACACACTTGGTATCTCTTCCTCTTCTTACAGGGACCCTAGTCTTAGTAGATTAGGGCCATACCCTTGTGACCTCATTGAACCTTAATTACTTCCTTAAAAGTCTAATCTCCAAATACAGACACATTGGGTATAGAGTTTCAACTTGTGAATTTTTGGGGAATACAGTGCAGTTCATAACACATTTGAACAATCAGCTGAGCTGGCCCTGTAATTGAAAATTGAGGAAAATAACAAAGACATATTATAGGATTGACGTGGCTGCCCTGCTTGATGGTAATTTGAATTTAGCCAAAGGAGTATTCTTGGATAGAAGCAAGATTGTCTTATTTGAAGAATATGTTAATACATAGACAAATGGGCCTTTAGACATGGATGTGATGATTTTTATGCTGGATCCATAGCTATAATCAGAAGTCCAATTTGGCCATTAAAAAGCAAAAAACGAAAGTCATAAATAATTCAGATTTTTTTTTTTTAAAATTAACATAATATTTATATTGTAAAAAGCTTATAATTCAAGCAATGTTGACATATAGGATGTAAAACTGAGGTTCGGCTCCTGTGGCTCAAGCGGCTAAGGCGCGAGCCACATACACCTGAGCTGGCAGGTTTGAATCCAGCCCGGGCCTGCCAAACAACAATGATGGCTGCAACCAAAAAATGGCCGGGCGTTGTGGCGGGCGCCTGTAGTCCCAGTTACTTGGAAGGGGGAGGCAGGAGAATCGCTTGAGCCCAGGAGTTGGAGGTTGCTGTGAGCTGTGATATCATAGCACTCTACCCAGGGCGCTGGCTTGAGACTCTGTCTCAAAAGAAAATAAAACTGAGAATTTCCATTTCCCAGAAGAATTTCAATTACTGTAACTTTCTGGTTGTCCGTTATTCAAAAATATATGAGTGCCGGTAGCTCAGTGGGTAGGGTGCTGGTCACATACACTGAAGCTGGCAGGTTTGCACCCAGCCTGGGCGAGTTAAACAACAACAGCTGCAACAACAACCAAAAATAGCTGGGCCTTGTGGGCGCCTATAGTCCTAGCTGCTTGGGAGGCTGAGGCAAGAGAATCGCTTAAGCCAAGAGTTTGAGGTTGCTGTGAGCTATGATGCAACAGTACTCTACTGAGGGTGGCAAAGTGAGACTGTGTCTCAAAAAAAAAAAAAAAATACATATATATATATATATATATATGTACCTAAGTATTTGTGCATACCTTCCAAGGTAAACTAGCTACTGAAGTGCACTATTTTACTAACGGACATGGTGTGTGTTGTTATTTGCTATAAATTAGTTACATTGGGGATCATCTGCCAAACTGATGATTTTGGCTATAAAATAACTAAATTTTAGCCTTTCTTTTTGGCAGTTTTTAATAATGCCTTCTGTATGTGTTTAATACATAGAAAATAAGGCAATTTTTTAAAGTGGTAGGATTAATATTTATCTTGTATGAGTATATTAAATTGGTACATGAACTCAACTCTGTTTTACAATTTAAATCTAGCCTAATACCTCTTTAAAGTGAGGAAATTAATACTCTTGAGAGATTATATGATTTCATGAAGGATAAATAGCTAGAACTGTGGCAGAGTTAATACTGGAACCCAATGCTACTAGTCCTTAGGTCCTTGTTTAAAATTTAAAAAGTAACATATGCCCTTGTAGATAACTTGAAAAATGCAGAAGAAAGATAAAATCATTTATAATGGTATAATGTAAAGGTAGCCCTAGTTATCATTTTGATAAGTTGAACCAGGGCCTCATGGAAGAAGCTTATTATTACTGATTAGAGAATGTTTACCTGCATTTTTTCCCCTTGAATGAGTTTTGGGTAGTTATTTTTCTGTGAATTTAATCTATTTTGTGTAGGTTTTTGAATTTATTAGTATACACTTGTTTACAGCAGTGCTTTAATATCTCTTAAAGTCTGCCGCATTGGGGCTGGGTGTGGTGGCTCACCTCTGTAATCCTATATATATATAGGATTCTAGGACTCTGGGAGCCCGAGGTGGGTGGATTGCCTGAGCTCACAGGTTGGAGACCAGCCTGAGCCAGAGTGAAACCTCGTTTCTAAAAATAGCTGGACATTGTGGCAGGTGCCTGTAGTATCAGCTACTCAGGAGGCTGAGGCAAGATAATTACTTAAGCCCAGGAATTTGAGGTTGTACCCAGAGTGATAAAGTGAAACTCTGTCTCAAAAAAAAAAAAAAGTCTGTAGCATTTGTATTGCTTCTTTTCTCATCACTGCCATTGGTTATTTGCCTTCTCTTTTTTTCTTCAACAGAAGTTTATCAATTTTATTAATCTTCAAAGAACCACTTTTAGCTTTATTTTCTGTATTATATATTTTCCATTTTAATGATTTTTGTTCTTCCTTTTTTCTATATTATTTTGGTTAATTTTAGATTTCCCCCAACTTGTTGAGATAAATGCTGAGCTCATTTCAGTCTTTCTGTCTAATATATGTATTTAAGAATCAAGATCTACATTGTCTGCATTCTATGTAGCTGTTCTTAAAGTCATGAACCCATAAGTAATTTAGAGGTATGTTACTTGGGCGGGTGCAATGGCTCATGCCTATAGTCCTTGCACTCTGGGAGGTTGAGACGAGAGGATTGCAAGAGGAGTTTTAGATCAGCCTGCGCAAGAGCAAGACTCTGTTATTAATGCCTAATTTAGCCAGGTTTTGTGGCAGACACCTGTAGTCACAGTTATTTAGATGGCTGAGGCAGGAGGATCACTTGAATTCAGGTGTTTGAGGCTGTTGGGAGCTAAGCTGACATGGCACTGTAGCTTGGGTGACAGAGTGAGACTCTGTCTTTAAAAAAAAGAAAAAGGAAAAGCACTGTGTTTCTAAAGTTTTAAATTTATGGGACTTTTAAAATTGTAATTCTGGCAAGAGGATCACTTGAGCCCAAGAGTTTGAGGTTGCTGTGACCTATGATGTCATGGCACTCTACCCAGGTCAACTAAGTGAGACTCTTTGTCTAAAAAAAAAGGTTATAATTTTGCTTACTAATTTCTCACATCACTGTATTGTGTGCAAACAGCATATAATATATACTTCTAATCTTAAGTTGAGATTTCAGTTGGTTAATTTTTATAAATTTTCCATTGTGCTTAAAGAAAATATATCTTTAATTGTTAATTGTGTTCTGCATATGTCTTTTAAGTCATGTTAATCATGTTGTTTAAATATTATAAAACTTTATTGCTTTTCTGTTTGCTTATTCATTTTTTTTTACTGAGATGTGTGTTATTGTCTACTATGACTATGGATTTATCCTTGTAGTATTATTCATTTTTATTTATTTGTATTTAGCATTTAAAAGTGTATTTTCCTGGTGAATTGACCTATTTATCATTAGGAAGTAATCCCCCCCCTTCTCATTTCTTGTAGTGCTTTCTGTAATTTACCTTATCTGGCATAATACAGCTTTATCAGTTTTCTTTTGGTTGGCAGTTGTGCGTTTTGTCTTTATCCTTTTACTTTCTTTCCTTTACTGCATAGTTATGTTTAAGATCTTTGTTTTAAACAGTCATATGTTGCTTAATGACTGGGATACATTCTGAGAAATGCATTCTTAGGTGATTTTCTCTTTTTTCTTTTCTTCTCTTTTTTTTTTTTTTTAAGACAAAGTCTCACTTTGTCACCCTTGGTAGAGTGCCATGGCATCTTACCTCATAGCAACCTCAAAGTCCTGGGCTTAAGCAATTCCCTTGCCTCAGCCTGCCAGTAGCTGGGACTATAGGTGCCCGCCACCACACCTGACTATTTTCTCACTCTGGCTCAGGCTGGTCTTGAACCTGTGAGCTCAGGCAATCCACCTGCCTCAGCCTCCCAAGTGCTGGGATTACAGGTGTGAGCCACCGTGCCTGGTCCCTTGTTAGGTGATTTTCTTGTGTGAACATCATGGACTATACTTACTCAAATCTAGATGTTATACAGCCTGTTGCATCTAGACTAAAAACCTGTATAGTATGTTACTGTACTGAATACTGTAGGCACTTGTAACACATGGTAAATATTTGCGTATCTAAACATATTTAAACATACAGAAAGTATAGTCAGAGAATACAATATTATAATCTTAAGGGACTACCACTGTATATGTGGTCCATTATAGACAGTAAGCAACTGTATAACATAGTTGGATTTTTTAAAGTCCAGCCTGATGATTTTTGTGTCAGTTAAAACTTTTAGATCATGTATACGTAATATAATTACTGGCATGTTTAATTGCTGTGATTGAGTTTTGAAAATAGAATCAGCCTTATATTACTGATATAAGCTTTACTTTATTGTGGTATATATATTTTTATTTGTGGCTAGATATTTTGTTGAGCATTTTTGCATCTGTATTCAGTAAGAATATTAGTCTATATATTTTTCTCTTGTATCATTTTCTGTCTGGTTTTGGTTTTGATACTATCGTAGTGCTATTTTCATAAAATGACTTTGGATGTATTTTATCCTCTTCTATTTTCTGTCAGGATCATGTGGAATTGGTATCATTTTTTCTTTAAATCTTAAGTAGAATTTGCCAATGAAACCATCTGGGCCTGCACTTTTCTTTTGCAGAAGGTTTTTAACTATACATTTGATTTTTTTAATAGTTAAAGGACTACTTTGGTAATATGTTTTATCTTGGTATGTTTTTGTAGTCTGGTTTTAGAGGAATTAGTCTTTTCATCCATTTTGTTTTTATAGATTTATGTGCCTAGAGTTGTTTATGGTTCTTTTTCTTTTCTATTTTCTTGAGACAGAGTCTCATTCTGTCACCCTGGATAGAGTGCTGTGGCATCATAGTTCACAGCAACCTCAGGCTCCTGGACTCAAGCAGTTGATTCTCTTGTCTCAGCCTCCCAAGTAGCTGGGACTACAGGCACCCAACACAACACCCAGCTGATTTTTCTATTTTTAGTAGAGGCAGGGTCTTGCTCTTGTTCAAGCTGGTCTTGAACTCCTGAGTTCAAGCAATCCACCTGCCTTAGCCTCTCTAAGTGCTAGGATTATAGGTGTGAGCCACCACACCACTCAAAGTGCTCGGATTACAGGTGCGAGCCACTGCGCCAGGCTGCTTATTGCTCTTTATTATTATCCTTTTTAAGTTTGTAGGGTTAGTATTGATACCCTTCCTTTATTTTATTTTATTTTTTTTAGAGTCTCCTGCCTCCGCCTCCCAAGTAGCTGGGACTGCAGGTGCCCGTCACAACACCTGACCATTTCTTGGTTGCAGCCGTCATTGTTGTTTGGCAGGTCCGGGCTGGATTCGAACCCGCCAGCTCAGATGTATGTGGCTGGCTCCCTAGCCCGCTGAGCCACAGGCACCGAGCCTATTTTATTTTATTTTTTGAGACAGAGTCTCACTTTGCCACCCTCAGTAAAGGACTGTAGCATCACAGCTCACAGCAACCTCAAACTCTTGGGCTTAAGCGATTCTCTTGCCTCAGCCTCCCAAGTAGGTAGGGCTACAGGTGCCCACCACAAGACCTAGCTTTTTTTGTTGTTGTTGCAGCTGTTGTTGTTTAGCTGGCCCGGGCTGGGTTTGAACCTGCCAGCCTCAGTGTATGTGGCTAGTGCCCTACCCACTGAGCTATGGGCATCATCCCCCCCCCTTTATTCTTGATATTGGTAGTTTGTATCTTTTCTTTTTCACTTTTGCTAGAGGTTTGTGTATTGATCTTTTTCAAAGAAATAGATTTCGATTTTATTATTTCATTTATATTCAGTTGTTTTTCTGTTGTCAATTTCATTGGTTTCTGTTCTTTTATCTATCACTTCCTTCTTTTACATGCTTTAGATTTGTTTTATTCTTCTTTTCCTATTTAAGAGCTTAGATTATTGATTTGAGAGTGCTCACTTACATGTTGAGTATTTTTCTACTAGTCTTCACTTACCTTTCAGATAATTTCAGTGTCTGTGTCTTGACTGTCTTTTCCCTTGCAAATTGAGATTTTCTTAGTTCTTCACATGCTTAATAATTTTGCATTATGTCTTGGAATTGGAAACGCAATGAGATGCTGCGTTTTATGTAAATCCTATGGTAAATGTTGATATTTTTGTGTTAGCATGAATAGACCTGGATGCGTTCAGGTTGAAAGTTTTGACTGGCCTTCTAGCTCTGTGGGTTGAATTAATAGTTTCAATCTCAGTTTGTTTTTCAAAGCCTTTGTGGTGCTAGTTGGATGTACTGTATCTTGTGTGTGCCATCTGGTGGCTGGTATGGGGCTTGGGCAGTGGTCTCTCCTGTAGTTGGTTGTCAAGGTCTTTGCTCTGCTGTTTAAGGTAAGGTCCACACATGTGCATCCTGGGGATGAGCCCAGATGTTTTATAAACAAATTTATTGAGTTGCTTTTCCAAGCTCTTTCCTTTCTTTGATTTCTTCTGGTACTTTCTGGCTTCCTTCCTGTAACTGTACCTGTGTTCAATGCCAAGTTGCTATTGGGAAAGAAAAAAATAACATGGATTCATCTTACTTTCTTGGGAACAAAGCTCCCCAGAGTATAACTGTGGAATTATTTGGGGCCTGAGACAGGAGAAAATAGAGAAAAGAAAAAAGGGAAAATTTCCTTCTTTTCTTTCTCTTCCCCATTCCTTGAGCCAGAAGTAATGGATTTCCCTAGAGCTTTTTCTTTTTGCTTCTTTGTTTCATCCTCACTTGATTCCAGTTTGGGAGATGACAGAGTGAAAATGGGCAATTCTCTGCTGGTACGGTAGACTTCAAATTCTGTTTTTTTTTTTTTAAATTGTGTTATATATATATATATTTATGTGGTTTTTTTGGCTGGGGCTGGGTTTGAACCCTCCACCTCCGGCATATGAGGCCGGCGCCTTACTCCTTTGAGTAAGGTGCCACCCTAAATTCTGTTTTTGGTAATCTGGCTGCTACCATTTTTTTATAGTCCTCAAGTAGCTATTCTATGCATTCTGTCCATGTTTTATGACTGCATTAAGTGGGAGAGATATCATTTATTGTGGTTGCTTCATTTTATTTGGAACTGGAACTATGAGGTCATTTTTCATATCATCAAAAAAATATCAAGGACCTAGCAGTAAGTCTAATGATACACATGTAAGATGCTTATGGGCAAATTAAAAAAACACTTTATTGAGAGACTTAAAAGGAGATAAATACCATGTTCATGGACTGGAAGATTCACTACTGTAAAGATACTTATTATTTCCAAGCTGATTTGATGCATTCCCAATTAAAATTTTAAGAGGATTTTCTGGAGTTTGACAGAATAATACTAAAATTTTATGGGAAAATGGCCAAGAAGGCAATGTCAAAGAATAATCTCAAGGAACAATAGAGTAAGATGTCTGCTAGCTCAAGACTTAGAAAGTTTTATTAGGATAGTGTGGTGGTAGCCTAAAGACAAATACACCAAAATAAATACCAGACACAGACTCACACATGTATTGATACTTGATTAATAAAAAATGACATGGTAGGCCAGGTGTGGTAGCTCACACCTGTAATTTTCACTCTCTGAGAGGCTGAGGCAGGTGGATTGCTTGAGCTCAGGAGTTTAAGACTAGCTTGAGCAAGAGTGATACTCCTTCTCTGCTTAAAAAAAAAAAAAAAATTAGCTAGGCGTGGTGGTGCATGCCTGTAGTCCTAGCTACTCGGAGGCTGAGGCGAGAGAATTGCTTGAGCCCTAGAGTTTGAGTTTGCTGTGAGCTATGATGACACCAGAGTACTCTATCTAGAGTGAAAAAGTGATACTCTGCAAAAAAAAAAAAAAAAAAAAAAAAAGGAAGGTACAGTAGTGCAGATTTGTTGATCTTTTCAGTGATGCTGGGACATCCTGTTACCTATATAGGGAAAGAAATTAGGCATGGAGCCTAGGGGAGAAAGACAGAACAATAAATATTTTAGAAGACTTGAGAAGAATAAATTTAGAGTAAAATGTCTTTCTGACTTCAAGGTTGCAAAAGATTTCTTAAAACACCCAACTATTGTGTTTTCCTCTACTTTGGTCTTGAGGTCTCTCTCTGGAGAATAGCTATAAAATCTGGCGCTTCCCTGATGGGGTTCCAAGGGAAGTGATTGTGGGTGTTTACACTGTACCTTACATGGGGTACTTCTTTATTCTGGTGGATGGCCTAATGCTTAAGTGTCAGACCCGTGACTGGATGTTGCTTCCTCAGGAAACTTATTTATGTTGGCAAATAGCATGTGGCTCTGGTCTTATCTGTGTCCAGTTTATTCTTACCAAGATTACCACTCTGTAGGAGAGCCCTTAACATTAGAAAAATTAAGTTTGGGTCTACTAGTCAGTGAGACAGAGGCAGCACAACAAAATGTATGCTATAACAGAGGCAGTTTTTATTACTTAAAGATCTCAGAGAGAAGAGAGGGCAGCATTCTTTGCAGGGTTAACAGGAAGTGGGAGCCATCTGGGACATACACATTCAACTAGTTGAATGTCCTCTAAGCAGGTCACCAGGAGGTGGTTGTATAAGGCAGATATCTGGATCAACTACACTGAGAAACTGGGGAGAAGTAAAGGAGAATTAGGAACTGTGTCAGCAGAGTGACTGAGTACTGTTTCTGCTATGAAAAAGTTAAGCATATTCAAAATGGATACTGATGCAATATAAAATTATAAGAATTTACTACACACATACACTACAATTGCAGATAAATGTACTTTGGGTATTGTGAGCCAGGTTTCTGATTATTGAAGAAGGGAGTTATAGACATAGAAAGTGGGAAGGCTAGAGTGAAACTTGTGGTGTATATAATTGGATTAGAGGGAATAGTGTGATCTCATAGATGTGTATGTAGGTCTATACACATGTATATATTATATGCTTATGTATATAAAATGTGTGTGTATATATGCATGTATATGCATATAAGGAGACATAGAAAGCAGTGACATATAGATGTAGAATTAGGTAAATATTATAAGGATGTATGTACTGGGGTGCCTTTGTTCCCAAGCCCTTTCAGTGGACAGTTGAAAATATGTGCATTTCTGTGTTTGTATGTATAGACATAAATAGGTAGGGGGCGGTGGCTCATACCTGTAATCCTAACACTCTGGGAGGCTGAGGTGGGTGGATTGCCTGAGCTCACAGGTTTAAGACCAGCCTGAGGAAGAGTGAGAACTTGTCTCTAAAGATATCCGGGTGTTGTGGTAGGTGTCTGTAGTCCCAGTTATGTGGGAGGCTGAAGCAAGAGAATCACTTGAGTTCAAGAATTTGAGGTTGCTGTGAGCTGTGATGCCACGGTACTCTACTGAGGATGACAAAGTGAGACTCTGTCTCAAGAAAAAAAATAGACATAAATATACACACATGCATTGATTTCTTAGCTCTGTCACTTGAGAGACCTCTAAGCAATGATACCCAAGTAGGAGTGAGCACAATTGGCATCTAGATCTTGGTTTTTAAATACCTTTCTCTATTTAAAGGAATCAGTATTTCTTGGAGAAATAGCTGATTCTAGGCTGGGGTGTGAAAAATGAAATGAGTCTGGAATTTCTTTTATTAGAAAGTAAGAAATTGCTCTAAGGATGATAAGAACCTGTCAAAATTACACAGGAGCTAGCTTAAAGGGTTCCTACTGGCCAAATCTGAGACAACTTGAGTATGAAAATAAATGGTAATGTATTATAACCCTTGGAATAAGATAAGAATCCATGAATTCTTATTGATATAAATAACTAGTAAGGAAAACTCTTCTTTACAGAGTGAAACCAACAAATAAATGACAAAATGATAGAAGATTACCATTTGGCAACCATTGTAGTAATAATTGATTTAAGCAAGAGTCATCAATGGATACTAAAACTAACAGATGAAAATTTGAAAAGTAGGGCGGCACCTGTGATTCAGTCGGTAGGGCACTGGCTCCATATACCAAGGGTGGTGGGTTCAAACCTGACCCCAGCCAAACTGCAACAAAAATAGCGGGGCGTGTGGCAGGTACCTGTAGTCCCAGCTACTCGGGAGGCTGAGGCAAGAGACTCACCTAAGCTCAAGAGCTGGAGGTTGCTGTGAGCTATGACGTCATAGTAGTCTACTGAGGGCAACAAAGAGAGACTCTGTCTCTAAAAAAAAAAAAAAAAAAGAAAGAAAACAGGATATCTATATAGCCTCAAATGTTTTCCCATAAGATAAAATTACAAAGAAAAAATATGACTTTGTAGAGGAGAAACCTGGCAGAAACTGCTTGAATTAGCTGTTCAAAGATAACATCACCAGAGATAGGACAAATTGACAGATGTGCCTGCTGCTCAAATGCAGTGAGAAAAACATAATATTCCTGCTCCAAACCTATCGTTTAAATGTGAGGAAATATGAGACAAACCCACATTTTGAGACATTCTACAAAATAACTGGTCTCTCCTCTACAAAACTTTTAATGTCATGAAAAAGAAAAGAACAAGGAGCTATTTCAGATTAAAGGATTTTTATTATTTATTTATTTATTTATTTTTCGAACCCGCCAGCTCAGGTGTCCGTGGCTGGCGCCTTAGCCCGCTGAGCCACAGGCGTCGAGCCCAGATTAAAGGATTTTTAAAACATGATATGTAAATACTTAATGTTGGATTTTCTTTTTCTTTTCTTTTTTTTCTTTTTGAGATAGCGTCTCAAGCTGTTGCTCTGGGTAGAGTGCTATGGCGTCATAGCTCACAGCAACCTCCAACTTGTGTTCAAGTGATCGTCTTGCCTCAGTTTTTCTATTTTTAGTGGAGACAGGGTCTCACTTTTGCTCAGGCTAGTGTCAAACTCATGAGCTCAAGTGATCCACGCACGTCATTCTTTCAGAGTGCTGGAATTACAGGGGTGAGCCCCCGCCCCGGGCCTTCATGTGGGATTTTATTTGCTATAAGGGCTATATTGACAACAGTTGAAGAAATTAAAATAAACTCTATAGATAATACTATTTTATTAATATTAACGATTTTGATAAATGTTCTGTGGTCCAATAAGAATTTTTTAAAAGGAAATACTGAAGTATTAAGGAACAAAAAGGAATCATACCTGCAACTTTCAAATGGTTTAGAAAAAGATATGTATATGTGCATAACAGAGAAAAAAATAAAGCAGATGTAGTAAAAGATTACATTTGGGGAATCTGCTCTGCAGGAATTCATTAAAACTGTTTTTATAACTTTTTTAAGAACCTGAAGTTATGTCAAAAAAAAAAAAGTAAAGTGCCATTCTATAAAACAAGAGATAAATTGATAAATTGAACTATTTTATAATTAGGAACTTTCTCAAAGATAGTATTAAGAGTGGAAATGCTGGCTCGGCGCCTGTGGCTCAACACTAAGGCGCCAGCCACATACACCTGAGCTGGCGGGTTCGAATTCAGCCCGGGCCGGCCAAACAACAATGACGGCTGCAACCAAAAAATGGCCGGGTGTTGTGGCGGGCGCCTGTAGTCCCAGCTACTTGGGAGGCGGAGGCAGGAGACTCGCTTGAGCCCAGGAATTGGAGGTTGCTGTGAGCTGTGATGCCACAG
>CAUYON010142954.1:0-22851 GCA_963573935.1 Arctocebus calabarensis | reverse complement strand
TGGTTTTCTTCCCTGAAGGACAGTTGCAACATGTTTGTTTATTGGAATGGGACTCAAACAATGCTCCTTGTAAGGATGAATTAGGAGTAAAGTCATGGGAAGTGGACAATACAACTTTAAAAAACAGTTTTATTAAGACATAAAAATCGGCTCGGCGCCTGTGGCTCAACGGGCTAAGGCGCCAGCCATGTACACCTGAGCTGGCAGGTTCGAATCTAGCCCGGGCCCGCCAAACAACAATGACGGCTGCAACCAAAAAATGGCCGGGCATTGTGGCGGGCGCCTGTAGTCCCAGCTACTTGGGAGGCGGAGGCAGAAGACTCGCTTGAGCCCAGGAATGGGAGGTTGCTGTGAGTTGTGATGCCACAGCACTCTATTCAGGGTGACAGCTTGAGGCTGTGTCTCAAAAAGTAAAAAAAAAAAAGACATAAAAATCATAAAGTTAACATGTTTACTGTTCAACTAAATGGTTTTTAATGTGTGTCTGTGTGTGTGTGTATATATATATATATATATATATATATAGAGAGAGAGACAGAGAGAGAGAGAGAGAGAGAGAGAGTTGTGCAACCTTTACCCCACTGATTCCAGAATATTTTCTTTTCTTTCTTCTTTTTTTCTTTTGGAGACAGTCTCAACTCTGGCCCTCTGATTAGAGTGCATTTGCCTTATAGCTCACAGCAACCTCAAATTCTTGGGCTCAAGCAATCCTTTTGCCTCAGCTTTTCTATTTTTAGTAAAGACAGGGTCTTGCTAATGCTCAGGCTGATCTTGAACTCCTGAGCTCAAGCAATCTGCCTGTCTTGGCCTCCCAGAGTGCTGGGATTACCGGTGTGAGCCACTGCGCCTGGCCACCAGAACATTTTCATCTTCCCAAAAAGAATCCCTGTATCTGTCAGCAGTCATTCCCCATTTCCTCCACTCCTAGTCTCTGACAACCACTAATCTACCTCTCGTCTCTATGTATTTGCACATTCACGACATTTCACATAAGTTGCCATCCAGCATGTAGTCCTTTGTGCCTAGCTTCTTTTTATTTAGAAGAATATTATCAGGTTTCATCATGTTGTAGCATGTATCAATACTTCCTTTTTATTGCTGGGTATAGATCAGTTATTTGGATATATCACATTCTGTTTATCCATTTGTTGATGGGTATTTTGTTTGCTTCTACTGTTTGCTATGGGTAAAGTTGCAGTAAACATTCATGGTCAAGTTTTTATGTGGACGTGTGTTTTCAGTTCCCTTGGGTATACACCTACATGTGGAATTGCTAGGTCATGCGATAGCCCTATGTTTACTGTATTGAGGAACTGCCAAATTATTTTCAAAGTAGCTGTAACATTTTATAGCCTCACCAGCAATATTAGAGAGGTCTGATTTTTTTTTTTTTCCCAAGTCCTTGCGGATACTTACTGTTTGGAACGCTACAATGTAATTATTCAGGTGCTGGTTAGCTACAAGGTGGGTAGTCTAGGATTTTTGTTTCTCTTTCTCTGTCTTCCAAGTTACTGATTTGTTGGTTTTGATAATGTGGTTTCACTTCCCTGGACAGAGGAGAACACGGGAGAACTTAAATTGGTTAATATAGGTACACATTAATGCCTGTTAACAAGTAGAAAGGTTTATTCTCGACTGTTGAGGGACATTAAAAAAAAAAAAGTAGAAATTCAGTTTGGAAAAGGCTAACTGTATTAGCTTAAGTGATATTTATTCATGGCAACCTCTGTAGGACTGGGGTTATATTCTTTGGTACTATAATAATTTGTCAATTTTGTATTTTCATTTTTAAAAGCATTGAAGTTTTAATTTAAGCATGTTGCATATAACCTGGATGACCACCGAATAGGGCAAACTGCAATTTAATTTTAGGGCCTTCACTTGCATTTGAATTTAATCCTTTGGTGCCAGGAAATTCAACAAACGTGACAGCAATTAACTTAATAAAGAGTTTTCAAAGTATCGTAAAGGGTCTGAGATGATTTTTCTAAAAGCTCCATATATTGCTAAGATTTGATGAGTCTCATGATCAATATGCTGGTGGTGGTTTCAGTAGCGTCCTCACGGCGATGATGAGAGGAAGGCATGCTCCGAGAGGGTGCGAGGCTTTGTATTGGGTGGTCTGGAATTTATATTATATCATGACGTTCACATAATAGGGTTTTATTTTAATTTTAAAGTCTTAAATCACATAGCACTTTTGCCACCACACTAAAACGTGTTCCAGGACAGACTTTTACTATCCTTTTCATATCATCCATTCATTTCATAAATGTTCATTGATCCCTGCACTAGGGTAGTAAAAGAACAAAGATGTCCATTCTCTTTAACGTTGTACAAGGTACACGAGGAAGCAGCACTGGGATGGGCTCAAGAGAACGTAGAGTGAAAAAGACCAGGGGTTCTGTGAAGATGTTGGGTAGGAGCTTACGTTCATGTAAATACATCGTTGAAGATGGCAGATTAGGGTGAGTTTATGTTCTAGTTCTCACACTTGCTGTGTGACTTTCTTTGGCCAAGACACTTTCTTTGCTGAGCATCACTTTGCTTCCCCCTACATGGGATCCTGCATGTTGGAAATTTCTGGAACCAGATGAGTTTTGAAAAGCAGAGTAGTGGTGGTTGAGAAGAAATCAGATCCTTTTATCCCATAAATGTGTTCAACTCAAACATCCTGTGTGTCCTCCTGTGTGGCCTTGGGTCACTCTGAAGTCTCAGTGACCACATGTGACTGGTGGAGACATCAGGAGTTGCATGTGGAACAGAGACAAGAATAATCAGACCATTTCTGGTCTTTTTATATTTGGGTGCATTTGGTATGAAACGGTAGAGAGCAAAGAGAACGTATTTGAATACTAGAAAAGCTGAATACTTGTAAGCACATTGTAATGCTTGTAATACATTGTGATACAATAATATAGAAGAGCGAAAGAAAAAAGATGAAAAGGAGTTGTGGAGTGGAAAAGTGGAGATGAGGAGAAAAGAGGCTTTTGAGCATCATCACTGTGCACTGTGATGTTTTTATTTGATATAATAGAAAGTCAAGTAAAAATTACAGTTTATTTCAAAAATAATTTTGATGTCTTGGTCTATTGGTCTGTGCACATGAACAGTCTTATACGTGCCTAGCACTAAGAGTTTACTTTTCTGGAGAAAACGACAGATTAGTAGAGACAATGGTAGATAGACATGATTTCTACATTAGACCATAATGTTAGATTGGGCAAAAAAGAATTTGAAGAGAAGGAAGAGGGGAATTTGAAATGAGCAACTGGCTGCTAGGTGTGGGGTGAATAGTGATCAAATATATTGGAAAAGCAAAAAATTAGTTCTTTATAAATCTTAATTTTGTGATAAGACTTTTAACTGTTTTTATTATTTTTCAGTCTCTAGAAGAGACTAATATTTAGAGGAAGGTGTGTCTTTAATTTGCTCCAAGTCTTCCATAACTCCCAAGCTATCTGTAATATTCATGTGGTAAAATAATTGAGTATAAAATAGTAACAGAAAAACAGACTCAACAGAAATTGTAGAGATGGAAAGAGTAACCAGGGCAGTAGTGATTGAGTATAGAATAAGTGTATTAAAGTACAACTTCCAAAAGTTCAAACGTGGCTCTCCTTAGAAATATATTATAAATACATGTTAAAAAATTATTTAGCTCATTAAGGAGGGACCCAGATGGGTGTTGCAGCTGCTCACAGGGCATCTAGGAGCAGAGGTTATATAGTGTGTCAGGAAAGGCATTTTGAAACGTTGGCTACATTAGGGGCAAAACTGCTTAATATCCTACAGGGCATTAAAACCATCACCTTTACAATTATTTCTGAGAGATAGAAATAATTTACATTTCCACTGGATAACAATTCTGCAAGTAACCTGTAACTTACATAATCGGTAGTGAATAATAACAAGTCAAAATAAGATTCAATCTCCAATGAAATAATCCTTGGGCAGACCAGTTAGACCAGTTCTGGTGTGATATTAAAAGGACAGGTGGCCATCCTTTGCCTTATTTCCACGTACTGCCGAATTTCCATTGACCATGGGAACTGCTAGGATGTCAGGACTTCCCATTGTGTTCCCCAAGTCTCTCAGTGGGTGTGGGAGCTCCTGGAGGTGGATTTTTGTCCTAAGATGAAGTATCCTAATAAAGATTTTTTTTCTTTTTTTTTGAGACAGAGTGTCACTTTGTTACCCTTGGTAGAGTGCTGTGGCTTCATAGCTCACAGCAACCTCAAACTCCTGGGCTCAAGCAACCCTCTTACCTCAGTCTACAATGCCCTAAAAAGTAGTTTTTCTATTTTTAGTATTTTTAGTAGAGACAGGGTCTCCCTCTTGCTGAGACTGGTCTTGAACCCCTGAGCTCAAGCAGTTGACCCTCCCTGGCCTCCAACAGTGCTGGGATTACAGGTGTGAGCCACTACACTTGGCCCAACTTGCCTCTTTTAATCGAAGCTCTACTTCTTTTGTTTGTCTCCTAGATTAAGTGTATTGGAATTTTCAATAGGAGGATGACAGTGTCAAATCACATTATGCCTTTGGGTTCTTTTTCAAGTAAATTGCTTTTGTGTCAAGCCATATCTAGGTAATTTTAACCTAATTTTTTAAACCTCAGCAGTGAATATTTATTATAGTAATAAACAATGCCATTAATAATAGTGTATGTCAGGCGGCACCTGTGGCTCAGTGAGTAGGGCGCTGGCCCCATATACCAAGGGTAGCGGGTTCATACCTGGCCCCGGCCAAACTGCAAGAAAAAAATAGCTGGGCGTTGTGGTGGACGCCTGTAGTCCCAGCTACTCGGGAGGCTGAGGCAAGAGAATTGCTTAAAGCCCAGGAGCTGGAGGTTGCTGTGAGCGTGATGCCGCGGCACTCTACCGAGGATGACAAAGTGAGACTCTGTCTCTAAAAAATATATATATAAATATAATAGTGTATGTCTTTTTTTTTTTTTTTTTTTTACAGTTTTTGGCTGGGACCAGGTTTGAACCCACCGCCTCCGGTATATAGGGCCAGCTCCCTACTCCTTTAGACATAGGTGCTGTCAATAGTGTATGTCTTATCAGAGACCAAGAATAGTCTGGTGGTTTGTCTTTCACACTGAAATCAGGCCATCCAGGTTCAATTCCTGTCTCCTTTGCTTATTCTTGTGTGCCTAGGAAATAATTAAATGTGATCATTCCTTGGCTTTTGTGCATAGTCAGTGGTCAACAAATGAGAACTGTTGTTTCCTTTGCTAGGCTGGTACAAAGGTCTTCAGCAGCAGCATTTTATTTTGTATTTTTTTTATTAAATCATAGCTGTGTACATTAGCGCAATCATGGGGTACAAGGTGCTGGCTTCATATACAATCTGAAATATTTTCATCCAACTGTTCGACATAACCTTCATGGGATTTTCTTGTTTATTGTATGAAAACATTTGTATTCTGCATTTAGTAAGTTTCACCTGTACCCTTCTAAGATGCACCATCAGTGTGATCCCACCAATCACCCTCCCTCCACCCATCCTCCCCCTCCCTTTCCCCTCCCCTCCCTTGCCCCTTTCCCCATATTCTTGTGCTACAATTGGATTATAACCTTCATATGAAAGCTATAAATTAGCTTCATATTAGGGCTGAATACATTGGATACTTTTTCTTCCATTCTTGAGATACTTTGCTAAGAAGAATATGTTCCACCTCTATCCATGTAAACACAAAAGAGGTAAAGTCTCCAATTAGTTTTTAAACCAGTATTTCAAAATACATTATTTTACAAAGGCCAAACAACTATAAGTGTCAATAAATTTTTTGAAATATAAAAAAAAAAATGAATAAACTTTAAATTCTTATTTTAGACATAGACTATTTATTATAAAATAGTCACTTCTTCCAACTACTACCATGCGCACAATTACATTTTTCAGTAAGAAAACCACACACAACTCATTTTCTGCTCCTGAACTAGATGGGCCTTGTAATATAGTTTATAAAAATGCTTATTAATGAATTAAATAATCAACTGATTTATGTTAATTCATCTATCTTGACTCATATTTGAGCTCTTAGCTAAAAGCAGATCAGTTCTCCTTCTTGAGCAGACAGTAAGTCCACACCCCTCCCACTTCTTCATCAGGCTCTCACACTTCCCGGACTCCATGCACCTTCACCAATTATTCCACGTGAGGTATCAAGCACATAGTGACAGCTCTCACCCCCCAGAGCCCTCAAAATTATTCAAATTAGCCAATCAGCTGCATCACCTCATGAATGATAAACTATGGTATATCTATTCAACCATAATTCCATACGCGGAATACTTTTCAGCCATTAAAAACATGGAGATGTTACATCTTCTGTAGTTATCTGGATGGATTTGGATAACATCCTCCCAGGTATTACAGGGATGGAAAAGCAAATATTCAATGTACTCAATACTAATATGAAACCAGTAACCTGTCCAAACAAGAGAAAAACACAACCACAATCAAGAAGGGAGGAGATGGGGGGTGGGGTGGAGGTTATAAGTTCTCACCTAACGGGCACAATGTAAGTATATATGGCACACCTCCTGGGTGAAGGGCTCAACTACAACCTGGACTTTTCCTAGTAAATGCAGACCATGTAACTTAATAGTTTGTACACTTATATCAATCTAAAGAAAAAAATTAGTCAATTGGCAGGGAGCAGTACAAACTTAGCTCAATCAACCCACTTTGCTATTGATAAGCTGCCCGCTATAATTCCAGCTTGCTGTGCCATTGCTCTCAGTAAAAGTCCCTGCTTGACAATCCTTTCTTGTTTGGAGCAGTAAGTAGCAAAGAGTGCTGCTGGGTTAAAACAAAGTAATACCCAATTACATTCTGATTGCAAAATATTTCCTTCACCTATAAAGACACACAGACTGAAATAGAAGGGGTATAAATAAATATTCCACACAGTAGAAACCAAATATGAACTGAGGTAGCTATACTTACATCAGGTAAAATAGACTTTTAGTCAAAAACTGTAAAGGGGGTCAAAGAAGGTCATTATATAATGATAAAGAGATCAATTGAACTAGAGGATACATAAATCTAAATATCTACACACTCAACATTAGAAAACCCAGGTATGAAAGCAAATATTATTACATCAAAAGGAGAGATAATCAGTAGTTGAGGACCTCAGCATGCACTCTCAGCATTAAACATATCATCCAGACAGAAAATCAACAACAAAAATTAGATTTAAGCTGAGCTGCACACGAAAGTGACCTAACAGGCATTGCAGAACAGTTCATTCCACAGCTACAGAATACCCGTTCTTCTTATTGGGACACAGAACAATCTTTAGGATAGATGATATGTTAGGACACAAAACAATTTTCAACACATTTTAAAAAAACTCCAAAATTAAATTATACATCTTCTCATATTGCAAAGGAGTCAAACAAGAAGTAAAGAACAAGAGAAACTTTGTAATAATCAATAGAAATTTGAGAATATGCTTCTGAGAAATGAATTGATCGATGAAGCAATAAAGAAGAAATTTTTAAAACTTTTGAAAGAAATGCAAATAAAAACATAATATACAAAACCCATGAAATATAGACAAAGCAGTTATAAAAGGGATATTTAGAGCAATAAATGCCTACATTAAAGAAGTGGAAAAATTTCCTGCAACTAGTCTAATGATGCACTTTAAAGAACTAGAATAGGAAGAATAAATCAAACTCAAAATTAGTAGAAGACAAGAAATAATGAAGTGAAGTAATATACAAAATAGAGATTATAGAATTACAAAAATAGAGATTACATAAAACAAACACATAAAAACTTTTTAAGATTGATAAACATATTTAGTAAAGCTTCAGGATACTAAATCAATGTACAAAATAAGTAGTATTTCTATACAGCAATAACAAACTAGCTGAAATAAAAATCAAGAAAGCAATCCCACTTCCAATAGCTAAAATAAATTTAACTAAAGTGATAAAGATCTCTATGGTAAAAACTATAAAAGACTGATGAAAGAAAATGAAGAAGACACAAATAAATAGAAATACATCTCATGTTCATGGATTAAAAAGATTAATATTTTTAAAATGTCCACAAACCAAAGCACCCTACTTATTAAGGAAATTCCTAACAAAACACTAAAGGCATTCTTCACAGAAATAAGAAAACAATTCAAAACTGAATTTGTTAGTTCTTTCCAATTCAATATGGAATTACAAAAGACACCAAATATTGAAAACAATCCTGAGATAAAAGAACAAAGTTGGAGGCATCACACTACTTACCTTCAAAGTATTCTATAAAGCTATAATAACCAAAACAACATGTACTGCCATGAAGAACAGATGACTAAAATATAACAGAATACCCAGAAATGAATTCACAAATTTACAGCCAAATGAATGTCCAACAAATATGCTAAGAACACACTGGGAAAAAACAGTCTCTTCAAAAGTAGTTCTGAGGAAACTGGATGTCTATAAGCAGAGGAAGACAAAAATCTTTATCTCTCACCATAGACAAAAATCTACTCAGATTGGGTTAAAGACTTAAAGTAAGATGAGAAAACTTGAAAGTACTAGAAGTACATTATCTAGGCAAAAATTTTTTTTTTCCCAGAAAAATATTTTTAATTCTCTAAGAACCTTTTACATGATGACAACCACACAGATGATTAAGAATATATCATGGGCATGGCACCTGTAGCTTAAGAAGCTAAGGCACCAGCCACATACACCAGAGCTGGCTGGTTTGAATCCCACCTAGCACTGTCAAACAACAATGACAACTACAACCAAAAAATAGCTGAGTGTTGAGGCAGGCACCTGTACTCCCAGCTACTAGGGAGGCTGAGGCTAGAGAATCACTTAAGCTCAGGAGTTGGAGGTTGCTGTGAGCTGTGATGCCACAGCACTCTACCCAGAGCAACAGCTTGAGGCTCTGTCTCAAAAAAAAAAATATATATATATATATATATAATGGAAAAAATGACATAAAACTTTAAATTCATTCACATTATTCTTATTTGCAGATGCATTTTAGCTACTCCATTGCAATTTAGAAAACAATGACTCCAAGGAGAAGCACAGTCTACTACTTAGTGTATTCTGGAATGTTAAGACCTACTGAAATTTGTTAGTTCTTTCCAATAAAATAAATCTTCAGTACTTCATGTTGTCCTGCATTATAAATTCCTATGGAACGGAATGAGCTTTGATTGCCTTACCTTGAAAATTTGAAACTATTGCTATTCAACAAAGTCCAAATCCTTGGGAGATATTTTATTATAGGCAAAGATTTCAAGGCTAAGAACTCAGAAGCACTGGCAACAAAAGCAAAATAAATAAATAAATAACATAAGTGGGAGTGTAACAAACTAAAAATCTTCTGCATAGTAAAGGAAACAATCAACAAATGGAACGTGTAGAACTTGAGAAAATACTGCCAAACTATTCATCCAGCAACAAATCAGTATCCAGAATACACGTGGATCTCAAACAACCTAATAACAAAAAGTTATATAGTCTCCCTAAAAAGTCATGAAAGAATCTGAATAGATATTGCTTAAAAGAAACCATATGAATGGATGCTAAGCATCACTTGTAAAACAAATTAAAACCCCAATGAAATATCATCTCCTCCTGGTTATAACGGCTGTTATTAAAAAAAAAAAGGTTAAAAATGCTGGTAATAATGTGGAGAAAGGGAGCCTCAGATACATTGTTGGTGGGAATGTGCATTTGTACATCCATTATGTAAAACAGAAGGAAGATTCCTCACAAAACCAAAATAGATTTAACAAATGATCCAGAAATTCCACTAATAGGTAGAAACCCAAAGAAAGGAAATCTTGATGTCACATGGATTCCTGCCTACCTATGTTTACTGTAGCTTTACTGACAATACTCAACATATGGAATCAACCCATGTGCTCATCAACAGTTGAATAAACAAAGATAATATGACATCTTTACCACATATATATGTACATATATATATAGAAATGTATATAAAACATACATACATACATATAGTGGAATACTATTCAGCCATAAAAATACAATAAAATTCTATCAATTCTTGGTAATTAGATGACTGGGAGGACAGAATATTAAGTGAAAGAAGCCAGGAAAGGAAGTTTTAATACTTAATTCTGTCACTCGTATGTGGAAGCTAATGAAGTTGATCTCATGGAAGTAGAGAGTAGAATAGTGGTGACTAGAGGCTGGAAAGATTCTCTATCACTGAAAGATGACTATAGCTACCTGTAGTTTATTGCATAGTTTTAAATAGCTAGAAAAGAGAATTTGGGATGTTTTCAGCACAAAGAAATGATAATGAGTTTGAGTTAATGAATATGCTAGTTACTTTGGTCATAATTATCATGGTCATTATACATTGAATACATGCATGGAAATATCCCTCTGTACCTCAGAAACATGTGTAAAAAAATTGTGTCAAGTAAAAATAACAATAATTAAAAACATGAAACAGAATGAATAAGATAATATGACAAATAAATGTTCTTCTTAGTAAGGTATCTCAGGAATGGAAAAAAATATCCAATGTACTCAGTACTACTGTGAAATCAATATATAATCACTTACACTTGCATATGAAAGAGGAAAGACAACTGTAGCGTAGGATGAAGGAAGGAAGGGGAAGGAGAGGGGAAAGGAGAGGGGTGGGTTGACAGAGGGGGCCCACGCCTATGGAGCATATTGCAAGTACAAGTTGGATCTATCAGGTGTAGAACACAAATGTCTTAACACTGTAATTGGGTAAATGAGGTGAAGGCTATGTTGGCTAATAGGATGTAAGTACTCTACTTTGTACAAATAATCAACATAATGAATCCTAATGACATAATGCATTCATGATCCATATACAAATGACTTAAAAAAAAAAATTGAGAAGGCCCAAACAGTGCTAAAAGGAAATTTTGTAGCACTAGCAAACATGCATTATTAAAGAAGAAAAGTCTCAAATCAATAACCTAAATTCCCACTCCAAAAACATTTAAAAAAATACCAAATACACTCACAACAAGCAGAACAAGGAAAACAAGCAGAACAAGGAAAACCAAAAAGTGAAAGAAGTCAACGAAATTCAAAACAAAAAAAAATTACAAAAAAATCTAAAAAATTAGAGTTGATACTTTGAACAAATCAGTAATTGACAAACTTCTGGTGTGGAAAAAATAGAACAGGTACAAATTACCAGTATCAGAAATAAAAGAGCAGATCACTACATATCCAGAAAATATCAATAAGATAATTACAGAATTATTGAACTCTTTACAAGCATATTTGACTACTTAGGTGAAATGGACTAATTCCTCAAAAATACAAGCTAGCATGACCTGTCTAAGATGAAGTATAAAATTTGAATAATCCTCTAACAATTAAGAAAATTAAAAACATAATTTGGAAACTCCCAGAAAAAGAAACACCTATGCCCAGAAGTTTTGACTACAGAACTCTACGAAACATTTAAAAAATTATGACTAACTCTACACAATTGCTTCCAGAAAACAGGAAAAAGGAAACTATTCTCAGTTAAATTTATAGAGCCAGTAATACTCTGATATTGCACCAAAAGCAGTCATAGATGAATGTGAAAAAATGTACATTCCATATCAATATCTGCAGGGGTGAAGATGAAAAAAATTAATAAAATATTAGCAAGTAGAATTAAGAAATGTATAAAAAGAATTCTACACCATGAGCAGATGGAGTTTATACAATGCAAAACTGGTTAAATATTCAAAAAATCAATCACTGCAAGCTGCTAAATTAGAAAAGTAAAGAGGAAATATCACATAATCTTATGAATTTGTGAAGAAAATGTGACAAAATGCAATATCCTTTCATGATAGATATGGGGAAAATTTTCTCAGCTTAATAAAAACCATCTGACTAAAAATAACCAAAAACCTAATATTATACCTAATGTAGAAGCAACCAAAGTTTTTTTCTATGATTGGGAAAAATTCATGAGTTTCTGCTCTCATAATTGGTAACCAAATAAAGCCTCATGTTCTAGTGACTTTATTGAAAATTCCACATTTGCTTGTATAAAATTCTAAGGACTCTATAACAACAAATCCTAAAAGTAATAAGTGAATTAGCAAGGTGGAAAGATACATATACTCCCAATGAACATCAAAATTGAAAAATACAATACCGGTTGCAATTGTTAGAAAGGAATGTTTAGGTGTATGCTAAACAGGATTTATATGCTAAAAATTGTAAACTATTGATCAAAGTCAAAGAAAAATTAAATAAATGGATAGAAACATCATGTTCATAGATAAGGGAAGACATAGTTAAGATGTTGATTCTTACTGAGTTGCTATATGGGTTTAATATATTTAAACCCATACCAATATCCCAGTAAGATACCAATATCCCAGCAAGATTTTTGTCCATATAAGAAATATTATTTGAAAATTTATATGGAATGAAAAGGAAATAAGATAGGCAAAAACAATTTCTTCCTTGAAAAGGAAGAAAAAGGTGGGAGGAAACAACCTAACAAATTTAAGACTTATTATTTAGCAGTAATAATCAATATGGTATGGTACTGACAGAGCAACAATCACATCTATTGGGGTAACAGAACAGAAGCAGACCCTCAAAAAATGCCCAACTGATTTTGGCAAAGGAGTAAATGAAATTCAATGGAGGGAAGATAGATGTTTCAAAAAAATTGTGTTGGAGCTATTGTACATCACCAAAAAAAAAAAAAAAAATTGAAACTCAACCCAGCTCTCAAATTTAGGCAAAAAATTAACTTAAAATGAATCAATGACTTAAATGCAAAACATAAAATTATAAAACTTTTAGGAAAATGAATGGAAGAAAACATTTGGGATCTAGGGATAAGCAAAGAGTTCTTACACCAAAAACATCATCATGAAAGGAAAAAATGATAAACTCAGAAGATGAGCAAAATACACAAATAAATATTAATATTTCACCAGAGGCTATACAGATGGCAACTAAAGGGCAAGAAAATATTTGACATCATTACTCATTTCCCTAATTTTGACACCAGTCAAAATGGCTAAAATAAAAAATATTGACAAAGCCAAAGGCTGACATAAATCGTCTTCCTTTCCAGAACTGAGAGATAACAATTTGGTCTTTCACACATTGCCATCAGGGTTAGAAAATAGTATAGCCGCTGTAGAAAACCACTGGGAATTAAGTTAACAACTAAGCGTGCCATTACTGTGCAATACGCCACTGCACTCCTGGGCAATTATCCCAGAGAAATGAAAGCTAATGTTGGCACAAAAAGCCTGTGCGCGACTTTTTATAGCAACTTTATTCATAATAGTTGAAAACTAGAGACAACCCAGATGTTCCTCAATGGTGAATAGTTAAACAAATTATGGAACAGTTACACCACAAAAAATTCGTCAACCATAAAAAGCAATGGACTCTCAATACAAATAATGACCTGTCAAATCATCCGAGGACCACGCTAAGTGAAACAAATGTATAGCGGAAGGTCACGTTGGTGTGGTTTCATTAAAAACCCTGTTTGATGTGACAAGATTACATAAATGAACAACAGATCAGGAGTTGCCAGGGGCTAAAGAGGGGGTGATGGTGAGAGTGAACTGGATGTGTGTGATTCAAGGGCAACAGTAGGTGTGGGGCTTGTTCTGTGTCTTGACTGCAGACGTAAGCTCTGTGGTTGTGATATTTTACGAGGTGTTACCTTCAGGGGAAACTGAGTAAAGAGTACATAGAATCTCTTTGCACTATTTTTTTACTACTGCATCTCAATATACATGTATGTCAAAATAAAAGATCAATTAAAAAATAAAACAATGCATTTGGCATGGTGCTTCAGGTCTGTTAGCCTAGCAATTTCAGAGGCAGGGGATCACTTGAGGCTGGGAGTTCAAGACTAGCCAGGACAACATAGCAAAATCTTGTCTCAAACAAACAAACAAAAAAACCCTGACAGCAACAATAACAACCCCATGGAATATTTTCTGGCTCTGATAAGTGTCAAACATGAAAACAGACAATAGCTGTTCATGAAACAGCTATTGTGAAATTTGGATTTACACACGTGAGATGCTTAAAATCATATAAAATGCCAAATATTTTATAAGCGAGTTTCACTATGTATTGTTTTCTCTCTTAGAAAACTAGGTTTAGATTTCCATTTCACCTAACATTTTTTCAATAAATTTGTTTAAAAATTGTGTTTATGAAATAATTATTTACTGAGCACCTGTTATGTGCTAGCAACTAGTAGTAGTCTAGGTAGAGAAAAGTTGGTAAGTAAAAGCGGCATGGCCAATGGAATGTGATCGAACGATGTAACATTCCACCTTGTACAGTCCAGAGATTTGAGCTGGCTACATCCCAAAGCTGCATACAGCACTACTAAGTTTTAATTTCTAATTTCTTGATAGAATTGATTCCATCGTCATTTTAGTTGTTCTCCATCTATATAAAAACACATTTTTCTTTCAAAATTAATAACTTAGCAAGACTCCATTTGATTCTCTATATGCTAAAAGTTCTATTTGCACTGGAAATGTAATTCACATTAATGGCTTTCAAACTGAAGAGACATTGGCACTGAATTTATATGTAGTTCATAAACAATCTTAAGCTACATTTTATTATGAAGTCAACTGGGTGGACTTTTGCATTTTAGACAGAGAAAATTTCGGTAAACACCAAAAAGGAGTCTGTGTGCTGCTCTTAGCCTCGCAAATCGTGGCATCGAAGAGGCACACAAATAAAATCAAATTCATTCCTTCTTCAGAAGGTTTTGAAATGAAAAAACCTAAATGAAAAACCTTTCTTCGCTACAAAAAATAAAATCTAGTACTCAATTCTGTAGGGAAGGCCCCTAAAACGAAAAGGTGAATGGGATACAGCACAGATATTTCATGAATAGCTGGGATTTATGAAACTCATAATTTTTTCTTGCCTTCTGTTCCCTGATCACACAATAATTTGTCCTGGAATTGCAAAACATTATTTTTTTTAGAATTTGTTCGGGTAACTATAAAGGCTAGTAAAACATAATTCTCTCATTTCACATTTTGGTAACAAAATTATATCCTTAGCTTGTGTAGTTCTTCCAGTTCCCCCTATTATTTCCCAGATAAATAATTTTATGCTATTTTAGTTGCCTTTATGCTTCACTACTGAATATTTTTATTCTGGAACTGAAAGGTAACAATAACTTAACATAATTCATTTCTGTTATGAGCAACAGAGATTTCAACATCTGCTCCTTTTATTATTGTACTCTGCCTAAAAATAAACCAATGCAAGATTTAAAGATGCAAGAGGCAGATCACATTTAAAGAACAGAAAAAAAAATGTGTACAAAAAATAGGGGCAATTTTTTGTTGTTGTTGGTTTTCTTTTCTTTCTTTCTTTCTTTTTTTTTAAAGAAATCTTGACATTTTTGTCCTGTATACCACCTGGTTAGGGACGCATCTTCAAAAGAAAAGCATTTCAGATTTCACCAAGTGATTTTGCCCATTTGTTCACACAAAGAAAGTGGAAGTGGAGGAAATAATTTACAGGGAATGTTGTTTGAATGTGATTGCTTCTTTCTCCCTTTTACAGCACAGGATTCATAGTAGCAAATTAAATGAGCCCTGAGGCATAGTATTTGCTAGTTTAAAAATTAATTTCAAATCTACTATATCTAATTATTCATAATAAACATTCTTAATTTATACAATCATTGTCTGCGACTTCTGAAGGGGAAAACAAGGATCACACTTCTAAAAGCACTTGCATTGCACCACTGAATGGGATTGTTACCCAACCTCATCAGCTCGTGTGCTCTATAAATGCAACAAGAATTTACAGTGGGTTTTTTTTTCCTTTATTTTTGTGGTCAATATTGATGAGACCTCATTTTGTAAATCCAGAATCTCATGTGTCAATATTTTCATGTATTCAATATTACTTAACAAATCATTAAGTACAAAATATTTAAATAGACAGAGAAAAGCAAATAATGTATAAAACATAATCCTCATCTTTCAGAAATTCATGAGTTCATATTAATAGCTAATATAAACAATGACTTAAAATATCAGTTGAGCTTTCTATATTCCAGGCATATATTTACCATAAAAAATTACTATGAGAAAGGTATCATGATTGTCCTCATTTTTCAGATAAGAAAACTGAAGGACAGGGAACTTAAGTAACTTACAAAAAATAAAGATTTAGGGATGTTATGGAAAGCATAGCAATCTGTATATTCCAAAGTTGCAGTTAGCAGGGATTTGTTTTTCCTTTTTCTTGAAACCAAATTAGTTCCAAGTCCTTCCACCATTTTTTTTTTTTTTTTTTTTTGGCCGGGGCCAGGTTTGAACCTGCCACCTCTGGTATGCAGGGCTGGCACCCTACTCCTTGAGCCGTAGGTGTCACCCTTCCCTAGCATTTTTCTTTCTTCATTCTGTCTTTCCTCCTACAGTGCCAGACAGTCGAAACAGAAGCTTGTGCATCCAGACAGGATTCCTGACGCTTAGCTCTGAGCCAGACTTTGATTCAATTTACTCAGATAAGAAATAAATATCATCAATATTGTATAAAATCTTCCAGAAAATAGAGAAAAAACGGATAGAATTCCTAACATATTAAGGAATCCAGTCATAGTTTTAGAAAAACACTTTAAGAGAGTAGAAATAGAAGAAAACTTTCCATCACTTTTCATGTGATGAAGAATATCCCCAAAAACAGAAAAGAAGAAGGGAGAAGGGAAGAAGGGGGAGGGGAGAGGGCAGAGGAAGAGGAAGAAGAAGAACGAGGAGGAGGAGGAGGAAGGAAGAGGAGGAAGAAGAAGTGGCAAACATCACAGTCAACAGTAAAATGTTGACTTCTTTGTCTGCAGATCAGGACCAAGAAGTGATGGCTGCTCTCATCTCTTCTATTCAAAATTTTACTGAAAGAAACTGTCAGTTCAAGGAGGCAGGCAAAAATCGTTGAAATAGTTTAAAAATACAAAATAATTCTCACAAAAGCTCTTGAAATACTGTATTTAAGTGAATTTTGCAAAGTAGTTAGATATAAGGACAAGATACAGAATCAATTTCAATTACATAAATTGGCAACAAGGAGAAATTTTAAGTTTTAAAAATACTATTTACAAGAATATTTTTAAAAAGCAAATACCCAAGAATAAAGCTATCAAATACATATTTTTACAACCTAAAAATATGATTAAAAATTTAAAAACAAAGAAATTGAAAACAGAACAGGTTTAAAATTCAATAATTTTAAGATAACAGTTTTCCCCAAATTAATCTCTAAACTCAAGGCAATCTCTACTTAAAAAATGTCCATCAGGATTCTTTTGCAGAAATTTGGTAATTTAAAAAAAAAATATGAGTATATGAGAGCCAAGAAAAGCTGAAAATGATGCTAGATGGCAAACTAGATTATATCGATATCTATTTTAAAAGTAATTAAAAATGTGATAAAGAAACTGACCAAGGAACAGAAGAGTCTAGAAGTGCAGTGCAAACCTAAAGTGCAGTGGAAGTGTGTATGGTCTTTTCAATAAATTTCACTGAGTCTTTAGACAGCACCCTGAAAACGTGTGTTCATTCTCCTGTTACACTGTACTAAAAATATAAACTTTTATAGAAAAACTTAGGAAACCATCTTCATGAACTTAGAGTAGGCAAACATTTAAATAGGACACAAAATGTATTAAGCATAAAAGAAAAAAATGATAAACTGTATTAAAATTAAAAGCATCTTTTAAACTGAGACCATTATGAGAGCTCAAAGGCAAACTAAAAAATAGAAAAGAAGTCTTTTATTTCCTTTTTGGAAATAATACAGACAGCATATAAGTGAGAAGTAGAAAGTATTTGTAGGCACCTTCCACAAATGGAATATTCAATGGCCAGCAAACAGGAAAAGGCAAATGCAAATTTCAACTTTAGTAACTGCCACATACATGACAAAATGGCTAAAATGAAAAGGAGGAAATATTTCAAACTTGTCTTGGAAATACATGAAGCAACCATAATGCTTACAAAATGCAAATGGGAGTGTCCAATGGTGCATTTTCTTTAGGAAAATTTCTCGATGTTATCTACTGAAACTGAACTATACAAATAAGCTACGACTCCAAAATTCTATTTGTAGGTGTATCACCAACCAACATGCATGACTATGATTTTGGAAAGACAGATACTAGAATGTCTACAACAGCACGGTTCTGCTGTTTTGGTGCACTGTCTGTTCCCAGACTTTAGCAGATGAAGTAGGGGTGATGGCCACAAGCACTGTGGTCCTGACAGTTCTTGTTTCAGGGAAAGGTCACTGAAAGGTCACTGACAGGTGGGGCACGATGAGACGTGATTGGTCTATCAGTGAGTTAATGGTTTGGATCTGCACCAACTCCCTGGTTCTGACAATCGTACAGTGGTTATATGAGGTGTTCGCATTTGGGAAAGCCGGCTACAGATTCCATGGGAATTATTTTTGTTATTTCTGTAATATTTTTTCAAGGCTAATATAATTTCAAAATTGTAAATTAAAAAAATGGATAAAAGTCTAGAGCTCAAAACTATGTTGTATATTCACCCAGTGTAAGGCCTGAGAGTGAATTATCTGAAACTATAAGCAACAGAAAGGGAGAATATTGAGACACAGAAACTAGGTCCAAATGGGTACATGTTGCATGATCTGGGTTATATAAAACACAAAATAAACAGCATTAATCTCTCATGTTAGAAGTCATGGGGTGTTGATATCGGGGCAAATCTGTAGTGACTATTAGGGACTTTAAGATCATGGAGGGTGGCGTGGCGGTGATATTTTGTTTTTGAAACCTGGTCTCTGGTCACACAGATGTGTTCAGTTTAAGAAAATTCTCCCAGGCATAAAAGGTTTGATTTATGCATTTGAACATACATGTGTCGTACTTCAACAGGAAAAATTCTAAAATTAGTTTAAAAAGAAAAGTCACCCCCTGCATAGTGCTTAAGATCTCTGCCTTCTAAAACGATTCAGAATTACAGCTTTGAAATCACAGACAGTGATTAAAGGAGAGTTAGTTAACAAATATTAACTTAAAACATAGTTTTCTTTTAATAGCCTGATTTTACTTCCTATATTTAATATAAGTGGTTTTATTAAAAATTATTTTTAATTAAACCTTTCCACATTTGTACAGTTCCATCAATGAGTTTGCAAACAGGTTGTAACAATTGTTTGCCATCTGGCATTAATTTTGTAGGAGGTAAGAAAGTGTGTAACAAGATCAACCAACTATTACATGTGATTCTTACAACACAAAATCAAATGTTACTATTCTAGCTGTTCTGTTGCTCCATGGAAAAAATCTGAAACCCAAATGCCTTAATGAAAAATAATAGTGCATTTTTGAATCACTGTGGTATCGTTTTTCACCTCGTATCTCAGACAATATTTTTTATTCATTGATGCTATTCTCCCACCTCTACTCTCATTGCTTTTTTCTAAGATTAGATTGAAAAATTAGATCATTTTTCTGTGAAAATGCCCAGTGGAATCCAGTGTCAGTCCAAGGGCAAACTGTTACATAGTAAGATGAGGGTTCAGTGCCCCTGACCTCCTGTTTTCACGATGCCCTCTTGGCATCTCCATGTGTACAGACACACACATGGATATCCTCTGGAGGAATTGTTGTGCCCAGCTCAAGGGATCCCCAAATGTTGTGCCCAGCTCAAGAGATCCCCCACATAAATAACTGAGAGGCTAAATCCGATGCAATAGCAAGAGGTTTATTTACAAATCAGCCCGGGCTGGGGGCTTCTTCTTGCTATTGCATCGGATTTAGCCTCTCGGTGATTTATGTGGGGGATCTCTTGAGCTGGGCACAACATTTGGGGATCCCTTGAGCTGGGCACAACATTTGGGGGTCCGTCCGGGATATCCCTCCAAAATCAACAAGTATCTGCTCTGGAGGTGAGTGTGTGCGTGCCGGCATTTGACTTGTCCTGTTCTGTGTTAGTCTCAGTTGTTGAGTCTGTAGTCGGGGAGTAGAATTCCCAAAAGGAACGTTAAATCTGTGGTCGGGACATGGAATCCCCAACAGGAACGCCCTGTGTGGGGGGGATGGGGGGGACTGGGACGTGGAGTCCCCAGCCTCTGGTCAAGAGGACACGACCGCCAAACGGAGTTATACCGTTGTCTCTTCTGGTTTCTGGCCTGAGAACCCACAAGGGCAGGCTTCTGGTTTCTGGAGAAATCTTGTATGTTATTTGATTTGTCTGTGTTTTATTGTATTTGGAGGGCGACATGGGACAGATGCAGACCATCCCTCTCTCCTTAACTTTGGCTCATTTCCAGGATTTCAAAGACAAAGCCGGGAAGTGCGGTTTTAATGTGTCTAAAAGTAAACTTGTGACTTTTTGCAGGAATAAATAGCCACCGGATGGCACTGAATGGCACTTTTCACCTTCCCACTATTTTCCAGGTCAAAGATATAGTCTATTGATCTGGTACTAGGCACCCAGACCAGATCCCATATATAACTGCTTGGCAGGACCTTATGGAGGACCCGCCATCGTGGTTAAAACTCCTTCTCCCTCCTTCAGGCAAGGAGGTAGCCAAACTCCTAACCTTAAAGGAGAAAAAGGAGAAGTCTTCTGAGCCCACTGTCCCTCCCCCGGTCCTCCAAGGAAGAACTGATCCAGAAGTGCTCTTCCCCGCTCCCTATCTACCCTCACCTGGGGGGAGGGCACTTGTTCCTCAGAGTCCGCCAGGCAGCAAGGCCACGCTAGCCCCAGGTCCTAGGGGGGGATGGCCTCTGGAGCCCACCTCACACCCGCCATAGGGCCCTGCGGGACCTGACGGCAGACTCCACAGTGCTGCCTCGTCACGCAGTGGGCCCCCCTGATGAAGCTGACCCCCGTAAACCAGGAACACCACTGTTGGCCCTTTGCCACAAGTGAGCTCTATAACTGGAAAATGCAGAGCCCTAAGTTCTCTGAAAAACCCACTGCCTTGATTGATCTCTTAGACTCTCTTCTTTTTACCCATCAGCCTACTTGGGATGATTGCCAGCAGCTTTTACAGGTCCTTTTCACCACTGAGGAGTGGAACTGCATCTTGGCTGAGGCCAGGAAGGCTGTCAAGAGTTCAAATGGAAACCCCACCACCAATCAGGCTCTTATAGATGTGGCCTTTCCCCTCACATGCCCCGAGTGGAATTTCAATACAGGAACCAGTCACGTGAGACTTCAAGTCTATCACCAGACTCTAATGAAGGGTCTCTGTAAAGCAGCTGGAAAGCCGACTAATTTGGCCAAGTCTTTGCAGGACTTCCTAGAAGTTGCTGAAAGAGTCTACAACAACCGTGAGACCCCCCGAAGAAAAACAAGTAAAGGAAGCTAAAAGACAGACCCAGGAATTGGCCAGGATCCTCCTAGCCTCTACAGCTGCAACCTCAGACGAAAGAGAAGGGCGACTGTGCCGACTGGCAGTGGGAGGTAAGGTGAGCTCCCTAGGCAGGGAAAAGTTCCACCTCCAGAAGGACCAATGCACCTGTTGTAAGGAACATGGACACTGGGCCCGTGAGTGCCCTAAGAAACCACCTCCTAGACCTCCATGCCCCCCCTCAGTGCCAGCCCTGGAACTGGGAGGGCTTGAGGGGTAGAGGAGTCAGGGCTCGACACCCCTCCCCAAGCCCCAGGTAACTCTCAGAGTTGGGGGGACTCCAATAAATTTCCTAGTAGATACCAGAGCCCAGCATTCAGTCCTGACCCAGGCCCACGGCCCTATGGACACCCAGAAATCATGGGTCCAGGGGGCCACTGGCATTAAACAATATTCATGGACTACCCGAAGAACTGTGGACCTAGGCATGGGCCGGGTATCCCACGCATTCATGGTCATCCCAGACTGTCCCTACCCACTCCTCGGGCGGGATCTCTTGACCAAGGTAGGGGCTCATATCATCTTTAAAGACGAAGGACCCCTATTACAGACCAGTATGGAAGTCCCATACAAGTATTCACCCTTCAACTTGAAGATGAGTACAGGCTACACCAGCTACAGCCTGAGAGCCACCACCCAATGGATGTCACCATATGGCTGAGAACTTACCCACTCACCTGGGCAGAGACTGGGGGAAAGGAACTAGCCACCCACCAACCACCAGTCATCGTAGAGCTCAAGCCAATGACTGAACCCGTATGGGTGTGGCAGTATCCCATATCCCAAGAAGCCCGGCAGGGCATCACACCTCACATTCAGGGACTATTTAAAAGCAGGATACGAGTGCCCTGTCAATCATCATGGAACACTCCCCTGCTACCTCTAAAGAAGCGATTAACTAATGACTATAGACCAGTCCAGGACTTGAGAGAGGTCAACAAACGGGTACTGGACATCAACCCCACTGTCCCAAACCCTTACACACTATTAAGTGCCCTCACCCCAGATCGGGTATGGTACACTGTTCTTGATTTAAAAGATGCCTTCTTCAGCCTCCCGTTAGCCCCCCAGAGCCAGGCAATGTTTGCTTTTGAATGGAACAACAACGAGCAAGGAATCCATGGTCAGCTTACCTGGACTTGACTGCCACAAGGGTTCAAGAACTCCCCCACCATCTTTGACAAAGCCTTACTGCCGATACTCACTCTGACTTGAGTGAGTATCGGCAGCAACACCCTCACCTGACTCGTTTACAGAATGTAGATGACATTCTGATCGCAGCCGAGACAGAAGCAGAGTTGCCACCAAGGCACCCAGGACTTAACTAACTACATTGGGAGATCTGGGGTACCGGGCCTCTGCCAAAAAAGCTCAGATCTGCCAACAAACTGTTAGTTATCTGGGTTACATCCTTAAGGGTGGGCAG